>JAPKID020002282.1:0-13518 GCA_026931265.2 Tropidonophis doriae | reverse complement strand
GAGCTGAAGTCCTTCAGACTTAAAGTTGCAAAGGTTGGAGACCCCTGCTTTAACACATGAAACCACATCAGTGCTATTCAGAAAGGGAATGTTACTCATGTTTATTCAATTTGCTTTAAATATATTTTCCCACTTTATGAAGCAAATTAATTTCTTTTCAGTTTGCTTTCAAATTATTTTGCTTTGGGAAAGCTAATTATTTATCATTAGTTTCGATGATAGTCTGAATCTGTCATTTCCCCAGAAGAACGGTGTTCAATAACAGTCTTGTCCATTCTTTAATGGCAAAGAGTGACATAAAGTTGTTGACTGATCACCCTATTAAGGCTCCGGGCAGCATGGAACTTCTGTTTGCAAGTAGCAATTGTCACTGAAGAAAACAGCTGCAATCCAAAATCCTGTCTTTTACTGGGCACCGGACACAACAATTGGAATGGACATTTGACACTCGCCTCCGTGATCCTGCCTTCTGGGTAAAGTGGCAAGGTGAGAAGGATGTATTTATTTATATTTACATGTTAGATTTGTACCTTGACTGTCTTCTAGCAGTTTCCCCTTCTTACTGTTGGCTCCACTAGCAGACCAGACCAAGAAATCAACTCCACAAAAAGTGCTAAAACCTTTACTGCAATTGGCTATAAAAACAGAACAGAAACTCTGGTTTTGCTGTTCTTTATCTTTATAGTTCAGTGAATTAGGTGTGTGTGTGTGTGTGTTTATCTGATCCATTTACAAACATGATCTGGATGTTTCTTGTTGCTTTGCTTCATCAAGGTCATTTTCCCTATGTTCTACACTTCACAACAACAATTCTGTAGACAGGTTTTGCTGAGAGTGAACTTGCATAGCATCACCAATTAAGGTATTGATTTAGGACTAGACAGACCTGGAGATCCAAACCTGGGTCTGCCCAGTGTGAAGGCAACATCTTAACTGCTTATAGCACACAAGTTCTGTCATGTGCCAACATAATGACCAAAGAAAAGGGTTCCAGTTTGTAATCTTGAATTCCGTGTGTGTGTGTATTTTTAAAGCAGCAGGTATTTCTTTATCAGTGTGAAACTGATACAAGGCACTGGGCTATTAGACAGTGACAGAACATGGCTTGAGATATTTCTGCTCACTTAAGGGTCAGGAAGAGCATATTCTTACTGACTATGCCAGTATTCTGAGGGTACAATAATATCTACCTGTAGAGTTGTTATCATTATTAACTAAAATCAATCATTCAGTCTCTGCACCACTCAAGTGTGAAATTTGAAAGACTTGGCTATGGGAAGACTGGATATATGGAATCTACCACCATTAAAAATATCTGCATTTGACATAAAAATGGTCTGTATTTAGGAAACTCTAAATAAGCATTTGGCTACAAATCCCAATTTTATGAGACAGAATGATGTCCTGTTTGGGGATGATGAGAGCTTTACTTCAACAATCAGGAAGGTCCAATGTTAGGAAAGGGAAACCTAGGAAGAAAGCAGTATATCTATTGTAGAAGTTGTTTTAGCTTTCTCCACTTAGATATACGGTACCAACAACACATACGTCTGTTGATGGCTTTAAGAATGTCTGGGTTTAAGATATAAATTTCTTCCATAAGAAACTTTCCATGCTTTCTGATCTTAAAAGCACTTTGATTTAAGCTCTTTCCTCTGAGAAATTTTTTTCTGATCTCCTTTTTTTCTGCTTTTTTTCTTAATAAGCTTTTTAACTCTGACCTTTTGGTTCAACTTAATTTCTTAGTTCCTCCATTGAGGCTTTATGCATTAATTACATGTTTTTAATGTTGAGACTGTTAGCTGTTAGTGAGCATTTTTCCCTTTGCTCATTTCAAGACAGGAATATAATTATCTAAATAGAATAAATCAAGATGGGAATCGTACTGCAGCTTTTAAACCAAGGCAAAAAAGGGCTATACAGGTAGTCCTCAACTTATAACCATTCATTTAATGATTGTCCTAAGTTACAATGGAATTGGAAAAAATGACTTATGACCTTTGTTCATGCTTAAGACCCTTGCAGCATCCCCATGGTTACGAGAACAAAATTTGGCCACTTGGGAACTGGCATATACTTATGACTGTTGTAGTGTCCCACAGTTACGTGATCCCCTTTTGCAACCTTCTGACAACCAACCATATTTCCCAAAAAATAAGACAGGGTCTTATTTTCTTTTGATGCCTGAAAATAATCACTTGGCCTTATTTTCAATGAGGTCTTATTTTTGAGGTGCATGAGGTGGTGAGTGTGGTCACATCATGACTGCTGTGCTCTGTTGCAGTATTTTCAGGGGGGCTTATTTTAGCACATGCGCTCAAAGGTCTGATTGGGCTTATTTATCTGGGGAAGTCTTATTTTCAGAGAAACAGGGAAGTCAATGGGGAAGTAACAACTGTGTAACTAATTTAACTTAACAACTGCATGACTCATCTGTGTGGCAAGAAAGATCATAAAATGGAGCAAAACTTGCTTAACAATTATTTGGCTTAGCAACAGAAATTTTGGGCTCAATTTTGGTTGTAAGTCAAAGATTATCTGTATTAAAATGTTAGCGGTAAAGGAAATATTGGGGGAGCTAGATCAGAAGAAAAAGAGAGATGTCTGTATTCGGACAGTTTCTATAAAAAATCATTAGTATATGTGGCCAATTGAAACAGAAGTGAACACTTGGATAAAGAAGAGATAAAAAAACTTTTAGCTATAGTTAGTTCACAATCAGAATGTTTTAAAAGTAAAATCTAGATATCTTTTGCCTTGTGTATGGAAAGCAGCATGAAAGCCCCTTAGGGCAATGTCTATACCTGATTAGTTTTTATTATTTGTTTTTATTTTTCAATATTGTAATGGTTTTATCATTTTAGAATTGTAAACCACCCAGTGTCACTTGGTTGAGTTAGGCAACTATAGGAACTGAATATATGAAATAAATAATAAATTCACCATGTTGGTTGTATTGGCCCTATATCAGGAGTGTCAAACTTGATTTCATTGAGGGATGCATCAGGGTTGTGTTTGACTCAAGGGGGGCATGACCAGGAGGTGTGATGTCATTCGTTTTGGCGGCACCTATGGTGGTATGAGCGCTCTGTTAGTAAAACAGGCTCCTGGGCCATGTTTTCGGCCTCGATGTTCTCCAGCACTCCGCCAGTAAAAATGGAGCAGGAGGGGGAGCACTCTGTTTTTTAAGGCAAAAGCATCACTGTTTTCAGGGTGGCAGTAGACCAGATTTAAGCACCCTGCAGTCCAGATTCAGCCCGCGGATCTTGAATTTGACATCCCTGTGCTATAGCATCCATTTACACTGCACTTAAGCAGTTCTCATTTTGCATACATGCAAAAGATCATCAACTATTGGAGTATTAAGGAATGTATAGAAAGGCCCATCTTCACATACAATCCTGCATAGAGGTATGCATGAGATTATTGGAAGAAAACAAGTTTATGTGAATATAATAGTGTCTCAATGTTCTCATCTTCAAAATATTGGCTTTTTAGAAATTCTGTTTTGTAGTTTATCACCATAACTACTTTTCTGGTAAGTGTGTTTTACAAAGGACTGATTTCATTTTCCACTTAGCTAATATGTTTATGGTCATGCTCATATATTTAGTATGTCAAATGTCTCATTGTTCCACATCTCTACAACAGATCTACAAGACAGAACAAGTCTTTTTTTTTAAATCATAACATAGAGACATAAACAGAGGGAGGCAGATGTGCTACAATAGCCCATCTAGAAGATCTAGTCTGTTGATATGTGAATAAAAATTGAACTTAGGGCATCTTGAAGCACAGTTTACTTTTATTCACCCCATTAAGTTAGGATATCATGCAATATTTATATGAACATATATGTATGCTGCCAGTCTTGTACTAAGAAATGAATGACTGTTATAAAACAGGGCAGAATATTATAGGCTATGTTCCATAATAAATGCTGTTGTTCTTGGTTTTTTAAAAAAAAAACTTTATTCATTTCCTTTCCCAGAAATGCCAAATGAGGGAGAACAAATGGCTGATTGTCACTGCCAATTGCTCTAAACTATTTAATTTGAGCTTAACATGTTACGTGTGCACAGTTACTATAGCCTTTGAATCATGATTTTGGACTTAATATGTTATGAAACCAGCCAATTATTCAGTAATTCACTATTAAGAAGCTGTGACTCAATGAACCCAACCAACTATGGTTCATTTACCAAGCCATTGTTAAACATAATATAATTCAGCATACTGTGCTAAATCAGATTATGTCAACTCAGAAATCACAAGAAAAAGGAGTTCAGCATAACATACCATAATTTAAATTTAATGACAATAAAAAGTGTACTGCTAACAGTTCAGAGGGATAGTTCTTATTTATTATGTGTGTGTGTGTGTGTTAATAAAGTCCATGCAAATCTTCCACTATAAATACTAACCTCCCATACTATATTTAATCTGGTATATCTCATTGGTATTTAAAGGCCAACACATTTATTATTAATTATAACACACTTCACACAAAAGAGGCTTTGAGGAAAACATTCCATCCATAATGAAATTTAAGCAATACTCACAAAAAAGAAAACAGATTCAAAACATTTTGAATGACTGACATGCACAAACTCTGGACAAAAAAAATCTTCATTCGCATAACAAGCTGACAAAGCTCAAACATTCTCAAACAACTGGCTGTGAACACTTTTTGATACCAAACATTTTAAGAAAGTAGAAATTACTTACTTCAAAAGTCTTGTTGGTCTTGTTTTTTATAACCCTAGCTTATTTTTCTTAATTATAGGGGGAAAAAACTTTCACGAAAGAAAGAAAAAAAAGCCCCACTATTCTAAAACATTTAAATCCAGTGAACTAAGTTAAACTTCAGAAGATGCTGCAGCGTCAACAAAAAATTATCTCAAAAGCAAATATTTAAGTCTAAGTGACACATCACATAAGAAGTTACTAGCATATAGTGCTCTGAAAGTATATCTGTGACTGGCCAAGATGATTCAGTGCCAGATGAATTTAGAAAGGTGCTTTCCAATAGTGTGTATGCACCAAATAAGAGTTCATGTGCAAAAGTTATACTCCAAGAACTAAAAGACTGGGCCAAAACATTAATGCAAAAACCTTCCTTTCAAATGTTGTCCAGCATCTGAAACTCTCAATAGAACAATTCTCTGGTTTAGCATTTCTATCCATCATTGGAATTCCTTCACAGACAACTATAGGCTCCCGAACTTTAGCCAAATGCAGGGTGGTAGCTTCACACAGGACCAACCTTTTATGGGCTGAACACTGGAGCTTTGATACCAGCTAATCTACCATAAATAGCTCTTGAAATGCAGAAGGATCAGGTCAGCTGTTATAACAGTCCTAGTCTGCAGCAAGTCCAAATCCTATTCCTCTGTCAAAATTTCCAATCTTAGATTTTATTTCAAATGTGGGTGCACTTCCTCACTCTCCAAACAAAAAGTGAGGTGGGCGGGGAAAATATCCTAAAACACAAAAATGGGGAGTGTCAATTGCAGGGAATAGATTAACAAGAGGAAAATGCTTCTTGGAAAGAAAAAGATGCATATCTGGTCTGCATCATTTTACTAAGTAGTTTAATACTTTTGGATCAGAGTGATGTCCACTAAGTCACTTTATCAGAATAATAGAAAATGGCTAATGCTTCCCCCTTTCTCTAGGATCCAAGGGCAAAAGATTCTGGGTTACGGAATGTCATTTTGTCATTAAAATCATTATTGGTAAGGATAAAACAACAACAACTAGAGAGCAGAATAGGAAAGAAATCTTCCGTGATTAAATCAGAGATACCCGAGCCAAATTAAAATACAATAGATCTTAAGGGAGACTTGTAATCCTTTTCAGTTAATAGTTTAAGGAATCCTGATGTTTCAACAAACATAAAGTAATTCTATGATTCTACAGGATAAATCAGTTCACCTCAGGGAATTTAATTTATTCAAACTTCACAGAAATAACAAGAATCATACTATAATGTCTTCTTTTATTTATTAATACAATTTGTAGAGGTAGAGGTAACTTGTCACAAGTTGGAACCCAGATGACCAGCAATTAATAGCTTCTTGGGAGGAATATTAGGAACTAAAACTTCATTATTTATAATTATTAATTTGTTAAATTTAATAATGATGTCATTTGTACAGGAACTCATTAAGCAAACCATTTTCCCACACAACAATGTTGTCAGGTAGGATGGGCCAAGAATGACAGGCGCAAAGTGAACATGCATGGCTAAAGGTTCCAATCTAACATCTTAATCATTATACCATACTGGTTTCACATCTTTGAAGAGGATACTGAAAGTCACTCTTATTCCCTTTCTGACCATAACGTTCAGGTGCCTTGAAGACAATAAAATAACATTAGCAGAATAATTTTTAAATGTGTTATTTAAAACTAAGCGTTACCTAAAACAGAGTTCAAGAGAGTCGTGCTTCCAAGCAACTGGGCTTAGAATTGCAACCTTACCCACAGTTATCCTACTGAACATTATGCACTTACTTTTAAGTAAATCCATAAAACTTGGAACAATAGTCATGTAAGCAAATGTGAAAAAAATGAAACATGTATATTAGAACCAAGGCGCTTAATTAGGTCTAAGTGCCGTCTTCAGAAGACTCCCTCCTAAAGTAAGCATAAAATTATGCCTTCGTTCACAGCCATCCAGCAAATGCAAATTCTTCATAACCATTTAAACCAGAACAACATTTACTCATAACACACTGTTTTGGAGAAGTCATATGAAATGTTTCTAGTAACCCAAGTTGCTATTACAACTGTCCCCTTCCTTTATTAACACACAAAAAAAAGTATGCAGCATTAAATTTTAAAAAAGTTTTCACAGCCACCCAATAACCAGTATCATGAGGTTTGCAACATCCAGCAGACTTTACAGCGTGCTGTTAAAATTTCCCTTATGCCACACACTGCTTCTTTGGAATTTCTCAATGTTTAGCACAGATGACTCTCTGTGAAATAAATCAGAGCCACGGCTTGATCAGAGAGATTGCTCCTGCCTGCCTGCCAATACCTCCCATCTCACTTCTAGCTCCATTAAAAATGGCATATTGCAGGGATGAAGGTCTCCCACAAGGATTTCACATGACATATTCCACAGATACGCTTTAAGCCAATCACACACTAATTAGGATGTAGGCACGGATTTCCTTTAGAGAGCAATGGAAATGAGCACATTTGCTTGTATTTCCCCTCACCCGGTAAAAGTCTTACCCGTTTCCATTGTTAGGATCATAATTCCACTTCTTTCTCTCTCTCTCTCTTTCACCCTCTCACTTTCAGGGTCAAGCTTTACTTATCCAGGGCATGTGAGCGATTCAGAGACACAGCTTCGCTTTGTTTGAGCTTATATCTTCTGCCTCACTCTCCCCTCCTCCCTTTGGTGTGAGGAGGGTGGAGGAGAGAAAGGAGGAAAACACTGCCTGTACCCTCGCGGCCAGGCCATCTCGATTGGCTCATTCACAAACAATTCTAATAAGCGCATTCATGTTTCCCCGAGAGCTTGAAATGATCCAGAGAGGCATTTTTGGACTGCCTTGTTTGCAACTTGCGGAGCTAGAAGTTAAAGCGCATAGCCAACAATTGTCTTTCAAGCAGCTTGTCTCCAGAAGGGCTAACCACCGACTGAATGCAAAACCTTGTACTTCCCTAACACTACCTAGGCAATAAATGCAGGCACCAGAGCTACACCCAGTCAGGAGGATGCCGTCACCCCTTTCAGGAGAGGGTTTAATATTGTTAACTTGCGCAGGAAGCTTTAAAATGGTACCTACAGGCATCACAGGCACCGTCTAATTTGAGATTGGATTTAGGCCCAGAACCAGCTTTCCATGTCAAGACTCGGCTTTGGCACACAACCTATAATCAACGTTTCCTCACGGATGCCTGGCAGAGGAGATTTTGCTGCGAGTACTTTATCTGTTTACAGAGGTTGTGATGATGCAAAAGGGGTGTGGTTGGTGCGATTTTCCATCCGGATTTGGGGAAGAGATGGGAGCTATTTTTTCTGGCTTGTTTGGGTTTATTATCTAAGAAACGTAGGAGACAACATCCCCTGACCTTTGAAATGTGATCAGATCTGCTTACTATTTGGATAGGACACCACCAAAAAACAAAAAAACTGGATACTAAAGTTGGAAGAGGGAAAAAAATCCAATTGCCAACCTCTTCTCCATTGTTGCCAACAATACATGAACCAGTTGGTGTATCCCACTCACCCACTGGCCCCCACCCTTTGATCTCTGCCTCCCAGCAATTTACCTCCTTGCAGCAGATGGGGAAAATGGGGCTTGAAGAGGTGGCAAGAGGCTATAGCAATCCCTGCAGCCTGAAACAGCTGATCATTGGGAGGCCCAGGCTGAAATTGAAAGTGAAACTCGCTGTTTGCTGCAGGAGGCAAATTGCTGGGAGGCAGAGGCAGATTTTTTTCCCCTGTGCTAATCAGGCTGTTTGCTGTAAGGAGGTAAGTCAATAACTATACATGCCTATAGAATATTCAAATTATTAGACAATTTTTAAAGACTGCTTTATTATTTTTCTAGACAATTTAACAAAACGAAGAAGCTTTTTTAAAATAAATGCTTGATCTAAAGAGGCCCAGTGCTATGGTATCTTCTTTTAAACAGCAGAGAATAACTATATTTCCAGAAAGTCATATCAATTTTAATAGCAGTTGAACAAGTATAGTCTGAAATGTAACACCACAAACAGTGTATATCATTTTTACTGTTTGCTGTAAAGAGGAAAATTGCAGGGAGGCAGAGGCAGGTTTTTTTCACTAATTTTCCTCCCCAAAAGCTAGGTGCATCTTATACTTCAGAGCATCTTATACTCCAAAAAAAGTGGTAATTATTTAATTTCAAACATTTATTTATTTACTTCTTTATTTATCACCTTTATTATTTTATAAATAGTTCAAGGTGTCAAATGTAGGTAGTCCTCGAGTTACGACCACAATTGAGCCCAAAATTTATATTGCTAAGTGAAACATTTGTTAAGTGAGTTTGCTGCATTTCACGACTTTTCTGGCCATAGTTGTTAAGTAAATCATTGCATTTGTTAATAACATGGTTGTTAAGAGAATCTGGCTTCCCCATTGACTTTGCTTGTCAGAAGCAAAGCTGATCATATGACCCCGGGCCATGTAACCGTCATAAATAAGAGTCAGTTGCCAAGCACCTGAATTTTGATCACAAGACTGTGAGGGTGCTGCAACGGTTGTAAGTGTGAAAAATGGTCATAAGTCTCTTTTTTCAGTGCCACTGTAATTTTGAATGGTGACTCAATGAATTATTGTAAGTCGAGGACTATCTGTACACATAATACTCCTACTCCTCCTATTTCCCTACAGCAACCATGAAAGAAGAGTTAGGCTGAGAAAGAACCATTTTATTTATTTTGTAATGGGTCAGATACCTTGCAATACTCTCTGCTATCAGTATTATGAATAGAAACAAGAACAGCAATAATATTAATGGACATTATTAAAAGAATTATTAATTTTTAAGGAGTAACATCCTTTTTTGTCTAGATAGGAAACAGGTCCACAGAAGATAGCTTTGCCATGAAAGCACCAGGAGTCTTCTTAGGTGGATTGCTCTTAAACTAATTATAGGTTTCTCCAAGTTTTACATTCATTTCCAATTTCTTACACCTTTGGAATTTTGCCTGTATGAAAGTTACAGTTTTATCTGTGTTCATTGAATGCAGTTTGAAAATGTTTTGGGAGCAATTTATACCACAAAGTAAGGATAAACTCAGCCAACAGTAAATCCATGCTGTTATGCTGAGAGCAGGGGTGGTTTTCACTTACCTTTCCTACTGGTTCGCTAATGTGTGCATGCGCACGCACCCGGCCGGCCGTGCATGCGTTTTGATGAAATAGGATGAAATAGAGCCAGGGTGGATGCATGACGCATCTGCTACTGGTTCGGATGAACTGGTCCGATCCGATAGATTACCAACTCTGGCTGAGATGTTGTAAGTATTACTCTATGTATCTACCCTAACATTACCAAAAATATGTAGGAAATACTTCCATTGCTCCTCATTGTAAAATATGCTATACAGATAAAGAAAAATAGAAGGGTGCCCTGTTTTATGTTTCAGATTCCTTGCCTGAAAGTCAGAACTCATTCTTTAATACAGTGTTTGCTATAGGATAAAACTCTGTATAGTTCTTGCGATATTACTGCATTCATTGGTGAAGCTTCACTAATAAATTCAGTAATTAGCAGTGAAAATATCCAGTCCATTGAGAAGGGAGTAGGACAAAACCTTACATTATGTGATCTATACTGATAAATAATTGGCTTAGAACTGTAATAGAGCATGCCCAATCTAGACATAAGGTATGAAGGTGCTAAAATGATTTTGCAGTGGTTGTTAAGTGAACCACTGCACTTCTTAAGTGAATGTCGCAGTCATTAGCCAACCAATGGTTTGGCATGGTTGTGGTTTCCCCCCAAAACTGGAATTTAGAGCCAGTTTTCAACAAAATCATCATAAACCATGGTCATGTGATTGTGGGACATTGCAACACCCCCCCCCCCCAATGAGGCCATACTGCCAAGCACCCAACATTTGATCATGTGACTGTGGGAGGGCATCAGTGGTGGGTTGTAGGCAGTACGCTCCAGGACGTACGTACTGGTGCCTGGCTAGAGCCCCAGGTATCATTGCAGTATGGTGCTCCAGAGGGCCCATCTGCCCACCCTCCTTACCTGTCTTTAAACTCTTTGGCGCTTCCATGCACTGCGCATACAGCACCTGTGCAATCCTCCTCAGAGCAGCTGGAGTGTCGCAGAGGCTTGCGGAGGCATGGATGGGCTGGTCCCATACCAGTTGGACCGGGATCCGGAACCCAACACTGGAGGGTATATGCAACTATTGGAACTTCAAATCTTGGCCATAACAGTCTCCAAATATATCCACCCTAACTTTGAACAGTCTCTAACTCAAGGACTACTCCACAGTCATAGTTATCATGTGACTATGGGCAAATATTTACATCTGTCAATTTGGTTCAAGAATTGAATTAATGATGCAATGAATCTTCCTTGTAATGTATTCAAGAAATAAGGCTATGGACACAATTGTTAAGTTTAACATTTGAAGTCTGTTGCTTCTAAAAGACACCTTTGTTAAGAAGCTCACCTTGACAGTTGTTCCTGACTGCCAGGGCACAGCGACCGACACCGACTCTCCGGAGAAATTCTCAGTGTCAAGTTACTTTTCCCTAGAGAAAGTAAAAAGCATATGATCATTAAAGGGACCGACAAGTCAAATGAAATAATTATTGTCTTCTTGAACTTAAGGCTGTGGTGGTGAATGTATGGCACGTATGCCACAGGTGCCATGCCAGTTGTCAGTTCCAGCACACATGTGCGCGCTGGCAGGTGATTTTCAGCCTTCCGGAGGGCTGGGGGAGGCCATTTTCGCTCTCCCCATACTTCAGGAAAGCCTCTGGAGCGTGTGTGTGTGTGTGTGTGTGTGTGTGTGTGTGTGCGCGCGCGCGCGCGCGTGTGTGGTTCGTGCATATGCAGAGGGGATCACACGTGCATGCGCAGATGGGTGGGGAGGACTGAATTTCGAGTGTGGGCACCGATAGCACACACATACACATTTTTGGCATACCATAAGAAAAAGGTTTGCGACTGTCACCAGGGGGGAGGGACGGGAGGATTTGTATGTTTAAGGTTGTATTTGTATGTCTTACCTTAAAAAAATGTAAAACTAATAAAGATTACTTTAATAAAGAAAAAGGTTCGCCGTTACTGACTTAAGGGGTGCCTAATGACAAACTTTGTTAATGTCTCATCAAATTATTGATCCACTTGTGATCATAGTAAGGAGTACCGTGTTTCCCCGAAAATAAGACAAGGTCTTATTTTCTTTTGACCCCTAAAATAAGCGCTTGGCCTTATTTTTGGAGAGGTCTTATTATTTTTGAGGTCCAGGAGGCAGCGAGCGTGGTCATCTCATGGTTGCTGCTGTGTTGCAATATTTTCGGGGAGGGCTTATTTCAGCGCATGCGCTTCAAAGCCCAACTGGGTTTGTAATCTGGAGAGGTCTTATTTTCAGGGAAACTGGGTAGATATAACCCACTTTAGGAAACATGGCCTGTTCTAAGAGGTAAACTTCTTAAAGAGATAATTTAAGCATCTTACAACATCATCTGAAATTTTATGAATGCAAAGAACAGTGCACGATGTTGAAGATAGTGTTAAAGGTGATGATCTGAAAGATTAGCAGCTTGACGTTGAGAGAACGAAAGGTCACGCTAACAAAAGCAATGTGAATATATAACCACTCCTTTCTGAATTCTGAACTAAGATTGTAGAGCTCAAACAGAGAAGATGAGTCCCAGAAGATCAATGTGCACAGACTCTGAAATCATAGATCATAATTTGAACAATTGGGAAATATGTTGAAGCAATGGCAGCGCGTCTCACATATGGTATTCTTCACTTGAAGTTGTACTCTGGTTTTGTTTCTTTTACTTATACCAGGATAGCCGAGTTGGAAGACACTTTGGAGGTCTTGTAGTACAACTCCTGCTCAAGCAGGAAACACTATACAAGGGACGGCAAACCTTTTAGACACCAAGTACCCAAACTGCTTGCGTGCATGCCCAAACTGAAAGGTACATGCACGAACATGTGCATGCTCAAACATGCACATGTGCATTCATGGACATGTGTGAGATGTGCAGTAGAGACCCAAAGACCAGCTGGCTGTCAAGGCATCACAACACCAGCAGCCCAGCAAGAGATAAGATCCTTTTCTTTCCTGAGCTTTGTTTTTTTCAGGGAAAAAGAAATTCACGAAATAAATGCCATGGAGATCTGACCTGGGCTGATGGTGTGCATGCCAGCAGAGTGTGCTCTGTGTGCCACCTCTGGCATGCATGCCATAGGTCAGTGAGTGCCCAAGTGAGTGCCCAAGTCATGTGCGCATATGCCCAAATGTGCATGTCTGTGTGTGCCCGAACCCACAAAATGCAATGCAGGTGTCCCCCCTGCATGCTCTCAGCTCTCCCACGTATGCGCACTCCCCACACACACTCCTGGCCCCTGCACATGCACACGCCCCACACGTCTCACCCCACACATATGCATGGCAGAGACCAGTTGGCCGGTGGGAGGCATGTGTGCATGCCTGGCAGAGCTGGACTGGGGCAATGGCTTGCGTACAATCTGAGAGGGCATTGCATGCCACATCTGGCACACGTGTCATAGGTTTGCCATCACAGCCATAAGTTCACCTATACCACTTCAGACAAATGGTTGTCAATCTCTTCTTAAAAGCCTCCCGTGTTGGAGCACTCCCAACTTCTGAAGGCAAGTCATTTTTCTGATTAATTCTTCTAACTGTCAAGAAATTTATCCTTAGTTCTAATTTGGTTCTGTCCTGGATTAGCTTCCATCCATTGCTTCTTGTTCGGCCTTCAGGTGCTTTGGAGAATAATTGGACTCCCCTTCC
>JAPKID020002280.1:0-13520 GCA_026931265.2 Tropidonophis doriae | reverse complement strand
GGCAATCAGAAACAGTGCGGAGAGGTGAGAGGCGCGTATACTCGGTGTATAAGACGACCCCCGATTTTTGGTTGACCTTTTTGGGTTTCAAAAGTCGTCTTATACGCCGGAATATACAGTAGTTTGTTTGCCTATAAGCGAAGCCCAAAAGAAAAATTGTCCAAGTTTGCAGAATAAATTTTTAACTAAACAACACTATCTCCTTATGTATGTAGATTATTTTTCCTAAGGATTCTTCTAAAATGTAACTTTCTTGTATGAAATATCTATATTTGATATTTAGGTAAAAGCACATATGTGCTAGTCGTTCCAGACTCTAGAGGGCAGTACTCATCTGCATTTCAAAGCCGAGGAGCCATGGCTGCCCGAAGATGTCTCCGTGGTCATGTGGCCAGCATGACTCAATGCCAAAGGAGCGTGAAACACTGTTACCTTCCCACCAAATGTGGTTACTATTTTTCTCATTTTTACATGCTTTCGAACTGCTAGGTTGGCAAAAGCTGGGATAAGTCACGGGAGCTACTCCATTAAGTGGCCGTAGGGATTCAAACCACCAAACTGCTGACCTTTCTGATCGACAAGCTTAGTGTCTTAGCCACTGAGCCACCATGTCCCTATATCTTATATTAAAACACCATAAATATCCAGAATTCCCAATTAAACCGCACATCAGGAATGTTACTTAAAGATACAAGAAAGGCTGGGCTTCAGCTAAAGCTTGTGCATGCATTCCTTCGTTCTCTTCATCTGGGTCTTTTGAACTCTACATCAAGTGGGCACGCTTCAGTTCTGAACAATCTAGTACAGCCATTTGGAATATGTTATATTCAGTAATGTGATGTGTTTATGTATGTATGTACGTATGTATTAATAAAAGAGTTGGCACCACCAAGGTGTTAGTATTCACATTATCAATAGGGGATGGCAAAAATATAGGTTTTTCTATGACTCTTTCCTGCCACCTAGTGATTGTCTGGATTTTTGTAGGCCACACACCAGCCCTGGTTTTAGAGACCAAAAAGGTGCAGAAAATAATCAAGGGCCTGAAATACTTTCTTTTTGTTAAAAAAAAAAACTGAAGAAAAAGAAAGTGTTATTTTTTTAACCTTCCAAAATAACAGTTAGATCATTTGACAAGGCACCATAGTAGTACTATGAGAAATTAAGTAAAGAAAACTCTACTGAGCTATTATGACTCTACTGAAATTCCAGGTAACCTAGCTCTGGCAATATGCCATTAAATACCAATTGGAAGGTAAGGTTGCAACTATCAGAAATAATTCTTTGTGTATTCCTACTGTGCTTATTGGGAATATGTCACTGAAAAGGAGATACTAGGCAAACAGAGCCCAGTATCCAATGAAGAAAGGCAACTCTAATCCATATTGCCACTATTTGTACCCTATAATATTTATCTAACTTAGGAACAATATAAGAAATCTAAGGTTTTTTGGGACATCACTCACAGAATATGACTGAAGGGAGATGGAGACAGGACTCTTAATTACTCACCCGTCTTAATCTTCTGCCATTTCTTCAAATGAAACTGTCCAATTTGTGATACATACATTGATTCTCATACAGTGCAGAATGGGTGTGTGTGTGGGTGTGTGTGTGGGTGTGTGTGTGTGTGTGTGTGTGTATGTGACATTCCCTATTGGTGCCAATGGAGCCCTGAATAAACTTTCCATGTGGAAAAATTTTGTTCTGGTCAATCCAGTTCTACTTTTTCTTTTTTCACAGGCCCTCAAGGACCTACATTACAATCATTACAAAAAAGGATTAAAAATTGTAATATTGAAATTGCTTCCTGGAATTAAGTAGCCATTCACCAGGTAAACCTTGCAAATAAATTCAGCAGCAACAAGGGTGGAAGAGCTGTACCTTTTCAGCTCTACAGTTGTTTAGGCCCATACTATTCAGGGAGGGAAGCTTTCCATCAATATGTGGTTGCTGCTGTTGCTGCTGCTGCTCCCGCTGGATTTGTTCTCTCATCTTTCGAGCCTCCTGTATCGCTTTCATTACAGTGTCCTGGTCCCCAAATAGGGCAGGTGAGTTAAGACTGGAAAGTATGTCTAGAAAGAAAGGAATAATTGTAAGAGTGCATTAAAATGTCCTCTTTTCAAGAGATTTATACACAGACACAAACACAGACATACACATACGTTGCAATTTCAGATGCTGCACATCAGAGGTGGTACTCAACCAGTTCTCTCCGGTTCGGGCGAACCAGTAGTGGTGGCTGTGGGAGGCTCCGCCCAACCACCCTGACATAATGTGCAAACACTGCATATGAGCAGAACTGGTAGGGAAGGTAAGTCAATCTCACCGCTGCTGCACATATTAAAGCCTATTTCTTTAATATTAAAATGAATAGCAATTTTAGATTTGGGAAACAGCTGTAATTTTGTTTTCTATCCTGAGCGATGTTCAATCAGAGATAACCTCTCATGAAGCAATTAACAAAAATTATTATTATATTAATGATTTAATCAAAACATTGGATGCCTTTTAAAGTGAGAATTTCAGCACATTTTTCAATCCTAGCGCAAAGGATCAAATTGCACTACACGTTTTTTGCTTTGTATTCATAAATTTATTTTATTAACTGACATTCATGAAAAATTCATATTATGTTTTCTTACAGAGGTTAATATTTCCAAGTACTAACTGATATAACTGATTGCTGTTTCATTTATTTTTCCATTATGAAGCTGACACATTAGACCCAAAACATTCACTTTAACTACATCCAAACATGAATCTTATAGAACATAAAAGAATTAAGTCCAGTTCAGTTTTTACCACAATGTTCAGTGATTGGAGATAAGGGAGAAAAGAAGATAAAGCTTTTATCTTTTAATATTTTTTTATCGTAGAAAACACCTAGTGAAGCCACTTTTGAAATGGAGAATGGGGTGCAACTATGATGCAAACTTTCTATGATGCTCTTTTAAATTTAATGCGAATTTTGAATGATATTAGATTGTTATAACCACAAAATAGCATTTTACAGCATAGTGTATCATTGTGGATTATCATTACAATATAAACTCAAAGCTGCAAATAAATTGAAATGACGTATTTTAATTCCAGCTCTGATCAGAAGCAAGTGTGTATGACTATGAAATAAATACTTGTTACTTCCACTGTTGGATTTAATTGTATAAAAGATTGTTTGACGATGTTTCAATCAAAGCAAAACAGTAAGTTAGTATGGGATATTTAAACTACATGCTTTCCCCCAATTTAGGTAGGTTTCTTGAGACGCTAGATTGACCAGGATAACATTTGATTTAATTACAATATATCTAGATTATTGCAGGGTGCTTTTTGGATGATTGCTTTGTAGAGTGCTTAGAAAATACTCCTTGTATGAGACAACAAAAGCAAGCACCAACGTTGATTAAAACTTTACATTCCAGTTTTTGCAGACCCATTAAAATATTCACAATTAATAATGGCCAACAAATCAGTATCATTTCTGAGCAACCACAAAGGTTTTCTCCAGGATGAATTGGCTCCAACCTGATCCTTCAGATCTTCCAATAGTGTACCCATTGCTGTCCACCTTACTGATGGTCTTCTCTTTCTTTCCACCTTTCCCAGCATCTAAGCCTTCTCTAGAGAGCTTACTATCCTAGGGGTTCTCAACCCCTGGCCCATTACCCACTATTGGGCTGTGGCCTATTTGGAACCTCATGCATGCACAGCTCAATTTACCCAAGTTGAGATGCATGCATGCATGTGTGCACCAGCGCATTTCAAGTGGAACTGTGCACACATGTTTGTGCCATGCAGCCCAGTTCCCCTTTCCCCCCACAGCTAGACCGCCAAGCTGCAAAGTTTGAGGACTGCTGCACTACAGATCTTTACATAATAGGTCTGAAGTAAGATAATTTGAGAGTGGTCACTGTGCCTTAAGTGAAACCCTTGGGATTTGTTCATTGATTCATTTGTTTGTTTGTTTTGATTTGCTTTGTTTTCTTGGCTATTCATGATATTCTCAGGTGTTTTCTCCAACATCAACATTCAAAAGTGTCAATACTCTTTGAAACTGACTTCTTCAAAATCCAACATTCACTTCCATTGAGTATCCTAGGGAATATCATTGCCTGTACTATTCTGATCTTTGTAGATATAAACATAACAGAGCATCTGAATATTTTCCCATAGGCCACTATGCTGTAATTCTCCATCTAGTCTGATGTATATCTAACAATTGCTCCTTTACTGTTGAGTTTTGATCCCAAAATGGTGGATGACTTCTACCCTTTAACATATTCATTGTTAATTCTAAATTTGGTTGTTGTGCCTATTGTCATTAGTTTGGTCGTCTTTATATTTAATTTTAGTTCCATTTTTTCATTGCTCACCTTGATTTGTTTTATTAGAGTTTTCAAACTGTTCACTTTCAGTAGTATTTTTATTATTTACTTGACCTAATCTGTTTGTCTACCAAGGCTGGAACTGGATAGCATTTGGACTGGGAAAATATCCTAAAAGAAGTCAATCACAAACCAATATCCACAGAATTATTCCATGACATTTTTATTTTTATGCTACTTATTATTGTAACTTTTTAGATTTTTATCTATTTTGTATCAGCTGACTTATTTATTACTGTGAGCTGCCCAGAGCCCCCTTTCGGGCAGATGGGCAAATAAATAAATTTGAATAATAAATAGATAAAATGCCTGTACCAATACATTGAGATTTGAAGCTCATATATGACAATGCAAGCTATACCTCTTGGCCCCTCTGTAGACAATCTGTTTGTGTCCCGAAACTTTTGCCTTTGAATTATTTGGAAAGAGGATAGGGGTGCTGCCAATGTCTCCAGGGAGCTAGTAGCTATTGCATGAACCCAGGAAAAGATTCAGCCAAAAGGAAGAACCCATAGATTCAATATGACCTCCTTAAAGAAGCCCATGCCCAATCTGAAGCACCTTTTCAGCCTCAGATGTGAAGAACCAAACCTCTGTAGTTGTTGTGACTATTCATTATATTTAATATAGCTACCCGCTCCAGTGGACTAGCTGAGCATGAGTGACAGAATTTGTGTGTTTTTTTTAATTTACCTTTAATTTACCCTTTAAGGTATATTGAAAAGACTACTTTCCTTCATGGAAATCTATTGAGATAAAATAAAAATCAGAGGCCTAATAAAAATGAGAGAGTGTCCATGCAATAAATGTCAAACACCTTGTAAATATACCTGGTTTTGATACATACATACACACACACACTCAGAGACACACTCACATACACACAAACAAAGAAAAATAGGCCCACAGAAGACCAGAGACTCCTCATCCCACATTTGTTCCTCTTTTGAGTACCTAGAGAAGATCCTCTTCCCAGAGTCGCGCCAATGGGACTGGGGATTCCACTTTTATTGCCCACATTCACAGGGCTGGTTTTACACGTAGGGAAGAGACTCTGCGTTGGTGACGTTGGGGATTTGACAGGTTCAGCTGTCTTGGGTCTAGCAGAAAGATTCAGTGGCTGTGCAGCATCATCCTAGAAGAGTTTAATGTAAATAATTATTAGAAGAAGACAAATGAAGCACATTATCACTTAGGAAGCTACAGCTATTTTACACCTTCCAGACAATGCTGCATTTTCCTGCAATAATAACAAAAGAAGCTAATTATCTACACTCCTTGAAGATTCAATGAAAGGGAAACCTCATTAATTCTTCTGTGCTGTGCCTCTGTTTACATTAACTATGTGGCTAGATCGTTCTTTTTGACAAATTAAAATCTGAATTAGCTTGCATTACTGTTTAATTTCCTAATGTGTTTTCTGAGATCTAAATTAACCCAGGGCATTCACAAAGAACGATTTTTTAAAAAATTCTAACCAGCAATGTTGCAGTGTTTAACTGTGTCTGCTGGAAACTTCTTAAACTACAATATGGCATGTATGTTATTAATATGAATGAGAGGCAGCGGTAGGGTAAAAAATTTAAAAGAAGAACATTGGATGACTTAATTGTTTTAGTTTTATTTCCATAAACTGCAGCTATGATTCACTTGCCACTCTCTTCTATGAAAGACTTTACAAATAAAGATTTTTATTTGACAAGATGGGTGGCACATACATCTAATAAATAAATATAATTTCAATAGAATGTTATTTTCTTCATTTCTTTCAAAAAGTCTAACAGGATAGCAATATGCTTAATATTGTTGTAACAGCATACTTTTGGCACAAACCCAAACCGATGATGAAATGTTTATATCTTTACTCTACCAACAACAGCAGACACTAGTACAAATGAAGTAAAATAACATCTGGTTCTTACTATTTAGTAAACTATAGTTGCTACTCAGGGGTGGGTTCAAAAACTTTTACTACCTATCTTGTGGGCATGTTCTTGGCGGTCATGTGACCAGGTGGGTGTGGCCAACTTGTAAAATGTAGTGAAGCTCACTTAACTCTTACTTAGCAACCAAAATTTTGGGCTCAATTGTACTCATAAGTCAAGGACTATCTCTGCCTTACTCTGCATGGCACCCTTGTCCTAGTAAACTCCTTCTCCTTTCTGGCAGTTTTCTTCTCTATTAGAAGCACCAAAATTATCCAGACAATGTAAGGTTTCCTGCTGCTGCAGGGAGTTGGACTAGATGACCTCCAAGTAGCCTTCTAAATTGTTGTGCTGTTTCTCTCTCTCTCTCTTTCTCTCTCTCTCTCTCTTCCCTCTTGGGAAGCAATCCCCTCCCCTCCCCTCCAAAAAATAAAATATTACTCATAAGAAAAGGCTTCCAGAAAAGGAAAAAGCAAGCTGCTAACAAAGAAACCTACCTGAGGCTCATACCACATTCCTGCCAGATAGAAATAATAAGATAATGAGCCTATAGAAAGTTTGGGTCCATTCACACAAGCAGGGAATCATCCAAACACAAGGTCCATATTGAACAAACCTCAAAACTTCAAAAACATAGAACCATATAAGAATCCTTCCTTTTATCCAGTTTGTTGTTCGGCTGACCCAGAAACAAACAGTTGAATGTCACTTTGCAAACGTCCTTCCAAGTAGCTTTTCAATTTAAAGCAGGAGTCCCCAAAGTTTGCAGCATTAAGACTTGTGGACTTCCACTCCCAGAATTCCACAGCCAAACAAGCTCAGTTTGGAGACTCAGATTTAAAGCGACAGCATTTGTTTTTCTCCTTTTCTCCTTTATTGAATCTCCCAGCTGAAAAGTGAGTTTCGTTCTAACACTTCCCTCTTTCTTTCTTTCTTTCTTTCTTTCTTTCTTTCTTTCTTTCTTTCTTTCTTTCTTTCTTTCTTTCTTTCTTTCTTTCCTTTTTTTGCTTTTTTCTTTTTTTCTTTTTTTTCTTTCTTTCTTTCTTTCTTTTTCTTTCTCTTTCTTTCTCCCTTCCCTTTCCTCCCTCCCTCTCTCTCTTTTACTTTTCCCTGAACCAGCAGGGAAAAAAGGCTTTAAAAAAATCTTCTGACAAAGCTTCTGATGGGAGAACTACCATTACTAGTGGTCTGGTCTAGTCCACCAGATTTTCACTACCTCTTCTGGCATACCAGAAACCACCTCTGTTGCTACTGAAGGGATAGAACATCACAGAAAAGGTCTATCTATGTGGTCATTCAGAGCTGACACTGATTTGATAATATATAACAATAACAGAAAAAGAAACAAGAAGGGATGAACAGTTAGGTTTTATAGTTCTTCAGTGGTGCTTATTTAAACTCCATTGATCAGTTGCTTTTAATCCTGAATGTTTGCACTAACTTTTGTGTATTAGGTCAAAAGTAGGAAATAGGGTCCAGAAGAGGTTCAAGATGGCACTGTACTAAATTTGAAACAAAGCCAGCTTGTGTTTATTTGTTTACTGTGATTTATTAATGGTCTGTTTTATATTTATTTTTTTATTTTATTGTTTTAAAATTATTTTAGTTCATGTATGCCATCTCAACTATAATGTATGAGTGGAGTGTTTTTATAAATCTGTCTGTCTATATGCATGTATCTGTCCATGAGAAAAAAAACATGCCATATTCCCCAAATTCACATTAATATTTCTAAAGTTTCACTTAAAATTTGCAGTATTTTTGTATCATGAATCATATACTTTAGCTGTATAACTAGATATATGACTGTCATTAAATAGATATTACAAGGCCAGCTTTAATTAACATTTTAAGAAGAAACACTAACATTTCAGTTTCTAACATACTGCATGCATGTATGTATACCTTATACCAGTGGTGGGTTTCAAAATATTTTAGAACCTCTTCTGTAGGTATGGCCTGCTTTGTGGGAGTGGCTTGCTGTCCATGTGACCGGGTGGGAGTGGCTTGGCAGTCATGTGACCGGATGGGCATGGCCAACTTGTAAAATGTGGTGAAACTCACTTAACAATGCTCTTGCTTAGCAATCAAAATGTTGGCTCAGAAACTCTGGTATTTGAAGCATGTAAGCCTTAAAGCTTTCAAGTTACAAGACCCTTGCACCCCTAACCCTTTAGAAAGAAAACCCCAGGGGTGTTCAAACTTGACAGCTTTAAGACTTGTAGACTTCAACTCCAAGAATTCCTGTTTTTGCTCTTTATCTTGAGGATGTGCAAATGGGCAGGGGGAGGGAGCTGGAACAGGTTCTAAATGGTACTGTAGATTTATGGAACCTGGCAGGAACCCACCCCTGGTTTGAATGTAAAAAATATTTTGACTATGTTGCAGTGCTCCTGGAAACGGCTTATATGTGAGCTGTAGTTGTAGCATATTATTAGTAATTGTTTTGGGAGTGGTTTTCTATGAGTTGAATACTCTGAGTTGAATACTCAGTATTTGAACAGTATTCGTCATTGTCCGGATCTTGCTATGGGAGATTCTCTGTATGTGACTTTGACTCTGCATCTTCTCTCAATAGTCAGAATTTTATACATGGAAAAATAAAACAATCTGAATTTTGTATTGACAGTTCATATAACTTCTGTGTCAGAGTTTTTGAACTGGATTCTATCAATAGGTCAATGATGCTCCGTTCTTCTAATCTTCTTATCTTCTAATGCAGGGGAGTAATCAGTACAATATTGTCCAACCTCAGTAATGAGTCAGGTGACAGAAAGCAAACTGAAACTAAACCCAGGAAAAACCCAGAATACGTTGATTTTTTAAAAATATCTTTAAGTTGAGATAAAGATTGCTCAGGGTAGCTTTGTGTTTCCCCACAAAGAACAGCTTTGCAGTTTATGAATGATCCCAAACTGTCCCTGAATTTATAAATGGTGGTTGTATCAACTCTTTTCCAGCTGTGACTCTTCCTGAGTTAATATCAATTACCTATACTTTGGTGTCAACCACCTTCATTATTGCAAAGTACTGTATGTGGGAGCATTCTTGAAAAGCACCCAGAAATTGTCACTGGTGCAAAATGTGGCAACCAGACTATAACAACTATAGGGATGATATCAATCCTATATGGAAAGTATGATTACTTCACAGTTGTCCACCAGACCACATGAGGTATTGGCCCTGACTTTCAAGAGCCTAAACACTAAGTTTTTCTTAGTGACTAAGGAGACTATGTGTCAGCCTTTTGACATATGCAAGTTCAGGAAAGAGATATCAGGAATGTTACTTTATTGCCATAGAATAAAATAACAATCCTGAAAATCTGAGATAGATTCTCTCTTTCCCCTCTTATACTAAAGGGTAACAAAGCTGGCCAATCTTAATTTTTTTCTTTCCTTCCAACTATCCTGGCTAAGCTAAGGTTTACATAAAGGTTACTGAATTCCTTCTTAAGGTCATCTCAGTATTCTTTTATGTATAGGATCACATATTATAAGAAACCTTCCTGGTCTCTTCGATGAATCACTTTGAAGATATGTCCACTGCCAGAATTTTATCCTGTTTCTTGAAAGTTTCTTTTCCTATGTGATTCCCAGATGAAGAATGTATTCCCTAAGGAGATGGATTTGGTCCTTAAAACCCCAATATTTTAGAGGTGCTAAAAGCACATTTCTTCTGCCAAGCTTTTAACCATTGTACATATTTGTTCATTTATTTTGTTTTACTGAACATAGGGATTTTAGCTGTATTTTAGTTTCATCGTCACTTACCTATAATTTATATTCTTGTTGCTTTTTAAAGGGCAGATTTAAATCCAATAAATCAATAATTAAGAATGAGACAAAATTAGTTTGAAGAACAACTATTAAAAAATCTGTGCTTCTGGAAACGCAAGAATTGTTCTTTTCATCTAGTGTTCCTCTTTACACTATCTTTTGCTGTTCTTCAGAGAGCTTGTACCCTCTACTGAACTTGTTAGCAATCAGCCAGGCACAGCATTTTTGGGATAGCAGAATACTGAGTTTCTGTAATTAAAATGAAAAGAGCCTGGCAACCTGGCTCTTTCATTTAAAGTATGCCCAAAGCTGAGATATGCTGGATAGAAAGGTGCATCATCTATATTTTAGCAGGCAGAACTGAAGACTTCAAAGCTAAGAAATATATGAAAGAATACAATAATACTCTCCATTATCTTATCACTGGCATTCTTCTTGCTGTCAGAACCACACACAGCACATCTTACAGCAGGAAATTTATTGAATAGGGCAATTCAGAACTAACCCATTTTTATAACACTGCACTTTCATGATAGTTTGGTTTTATTATTATTTAGGAATTACACCCTTCAGTGTTTGTGGTAGTAAAATATATAGTATTTTATCAACCAATTATATTGGATGAAAAATAATGTGGCAAAACATTTATGCCAATGCTATCCTTAGAACTGACACTGCAGGGAGACTGGCCCAGTTATTTCACCTAGTCAAATCAATTCCCATAAGGTATTCAGGCAGGAACATAGAACCTGCTTACTCGATTTTGATAATCATGCTCCATATGAAATGTGTCAGTTGTATGCAAATATTTTCATCTCTTTTAAACAGTAGTTTCAAAGGTATTATATCTTACTTTTAATGAGGACAAAACCAAAGGTACAAGTACAGATTAGGCAAAATCTGGCTGAAAAACAGTAACTGTGAGAGAGAGTCCTAGTGAATGATCATTTAAATATGAGCCAGCAGCGTGCAGCAGCAGCCAAAAAAGCTAATACATTACAAAAAAGATGTTAAAACTTTGGGAACCATGCAGAGAAGAAAAATTAGTATGATTAAAGGCTTGGAGACTAAACATATGAAGAATGGTTGCAGGAACTGGGTATGGCTAGTTTGGAGGGGGAAAAAGACTAGGGGTGATATAATAGCAGTATTCCAATATTTGAGGGGCTGTCATAAAAAAGAGGGAGGTCAACTTATTTTCCAAAGTACTAGAATGTAAGACAAGAAACAAAGAATGGAAATTAATCAAGGAAAGAAGCAACCTGGAATTAAGAGACATTTCCTAACACTAAGAACTATTAATCAGTAGAATAGCTTGTCTTCAGAAGTTGTGGCTATTTCATCACTGGAGGTTTTTAAGAAGAGACTGGATAACTAGTAGTCTCAAATTGTATACAGTCTGCTGATTGAGCAGGGGGTTGGACTACAAGACTCTGTGGTCCTTTCTAGTTCTATTCTGATTGAATTGAAAATACAGGCTATCTTGCCTCATGAAATAATACTTTGCTTTACTATTTGAAATAGAAATACTCCTCTTATGTTTGCAGTTATTATGTTAACACAGACAATATAAGGAAAGTGCCCTTAACTTCTCCTTCTTCGAGACATCAAGGGCAGCTTGTGTAGCACAAATAGTTTAATACTCTAAGACCAGATCTTTACTACTTACTTTTCAGCAAACTCTTTGTTCATTCTTACTCAAATAAGAAAGCACATTTCACATGAACAATGAAGACATATGCAAAACGAAATGACAACATTTCAGAATTCAATACAGGTAAATAGCTATTTCAGAGACAGGTTCTCATACAGTACAAGCAATATCTTTTCTCCAACAAATAGACAAACTATGTAGCTTGTTTGTCAGGCTCTAAATGGGCCTTTGGGAAGATCAACCAAATCAGACTTTCAAATAAGTCTGCTCTCAGAAATAAGCAAGGGTGCTACTGCCTGCATGTCTATGCAGAATTAAACAAGGGAATTACTTGAACAACTCTATTCTCTGCATATATATTCACAATGGGTCTTGCCCAATTTACTGCAGCTAAACATAAATAAGTTTGTAGTCACCTTATAGAAGATTAAACAATAACCTTTCCATGCAAATAATACAAGAGCAATTATTTTTACACAAACACACACACATACCCTTAGAAAACCAACAATGTAAACACTTTTTTCAATATATGTAAAATGCTGATAAATTAGAATTTGCAGAGTGCAACAAGAATATACCTGTTCAAATGCAAATTGGGTTTAATGAAACTAATTCCCAGGTAAAAATATTTCAATTCAATTTAATTTCAATTTATTTCAATTTATATACCGCGCCTTCTCCATCGAAATGGACCCAGGGCGGTGCACAGGAAATTAAAACCAACAATAATAGAAATACAATAAATAAGTAAAAAGAGATTAAATAAAGACCTGTGCTAAAATTTCCTTAAAAAAAACCCTAAAAAACCCAGCATCCATTGACACATTTGGCAGAATGTATAAAAGCTTTCTTAAGCCTTTGTTCTTGGTTCTTGGCCTTTGACCAGGAACCCTTTTCCTTGGGGTACTCCAATAAAAAGTAACCAGAAAACCTGCCCCTCGTGTCTGGCATTCATCATTGGCTTCGGCACCAGGCTCAGACCCGAATTGGGGACATCAGTCGTTTGTTCTCATTTCGAACTTGAGAAATCCAGGCAAAGGAAGCTCAGATACTGTTTCTAAATGATGTAGCAATATGAGAGACCAACACATGTCAGCAGCAACATTGTCTTTTATTCAAGACAATCTGCTTGGCATTCGTTTTATTCTTCGGAAGTGGGGTGGGCTGCAGGTGGGGAGAATCCCACTAGGCCCATCAACTGGTCTTCGGGGTACCAAGGCTTGGAGATGCTGCGCCGCCTAATAAAACGGTTGCCGTGGCAACGAGCAAAACGAATGCCGCTGCCCGGGCAACCGAGTTCCATTGCCGTATGGAAGACGCTGGAACCCGTTGCACTCTGGGAAGCGTAGTTTCCTTTTCCTCTGTTTCTGCTTCCACAATTCATAGGCCGTTGGTCGGCCAGAGTTCCCGCGCTTTTCCTTGCTGAGGCATTCTGCTGTTAAGGCCAACAAATGAGGGGAATAATAAACCGCCATTCCGACAAGAGGAGGGAAAATGTTTAATTTGGGGGTTTTAAATTTATTTTAACGCAGGGTTTTGCTTTTATTTAGTTTTAGAATATTAATATTTAGTATATATGTATATTTAGATCTTAAATTTCTGTTCGCCGCCCTGAGTCCCTTTATGGTGAGATGGGTGCGGGTTAAAAATATGAATAATAAATAAATAAATAAATAAAATAATAACAAGCAGGCTTATGAACAGCGGCTTTATTAAAAGACACAATGAAAGCCGAGGGATTGTGGGGAGGAGGCATCGCATGATGGCGCCT
>JAPKID020002279.1:0-13522 GCA_026931265.2 Tropidonophis doriae | reverse complement strand
TGACTTTTTGGGGTTTCAAAAGTCGTCTTATACGCCGGAATATACGGTAGGCTACATGAATATAGCAACTATGTGAACTACTCCTTGCTGCATGGTAATCTCCTTGGCTGACCTCTTTGATCTGCCTTCCTTGAGAATGGGCCCGAGGTGACTCCGACATTCAGGATCATTGTGATGGCTAAGAGTATATCCCCAACACAGAATGCACCTGATCTAGTTTTCTTGACAAAGGAGTGGCGATGTGGACTGGAATTGGGGAAGCTGTGGTCCCCTTTGTGGTTAGGATCAGATGATGTCCTGGTAACCATGAGATTCTTTGATGCCTTCCCCTTCCCCCGCAGGAAAGCTGAATCTAACTTATTGACCCAAAGGGATCCAGGGGTTATGCCTGATGGTCTGCTCCATGGAACAACTGAGACTCTAATCATTGCTTGGAATAAGAGAGAGGCTGACCTTGGACTTGTCTCGTATCCATGCAGTCTCTCCCAACCTATGGATCCCATCACTTTCCATCATTCATAGAGGAGTTGAGAGAAATAAAATGGCTTAAGAGACGTCTGGAGCACCACTGGAGATCAATGAGGAATAAACGTGGACAAACATAGCTGATATCCACTATTCAGACCTTCCTGGTGGCACTAAGAGTGGTAAATCACCAGTGTTTCTCTGCCCTAATTGCTTCCACAGATAGCCAAGTGGCAGTTCTATTTAATGTTGTTACTTAGTTTGGGTAATGAAACATCTGCATAATTATAACCAAGCTCCGAGAACACCAAGGACCCCTCATTTCAACCCCAAGTTACAAATATTCTCCTTTATTGGTATTCTGCTCTTCATATCCCCTTCTTGAGCCTGTCCCTAAATTGAAATCTGTACTGTCATTCGACTTGTTGAGGAGTCTTGTGTAATCTAAAAGCCTAAATGGTCAGTTAAAAGCTGTAATCTCTTCGAAATCTGTTTGTCTCCCAAATTTGATTTAAGGCAATCTAATTTTCAGGGTAGATAATTTCCTTATATAAACAGCTTGGCACTTCCTTGAAACAGTCCATTATAAGTGCAACTCTTTTTCTCAAAACAATCATTAGTAGCCTGTTGTATCTCTTCCTTCTCTGGCCAAAGACACCCCCTTTTCTCAACAACCCTTTGTGGTCAGAGTGGCATTTCAGTCCCTTCTTCGCCCCCTGCTGCTGCTCGGCAGGCAGTCTTGCTGCTTTAGAGATCTGCAGCAATTCAGTCCTAGTGCTATTGGTCAGGACGTGAATCCCAGCCAAGCTAAAAGGAGGGGGAGGGGGGGGGAAGAATGACACACCATGTGTTGGCACACAATACCAGATGCCGGGTTTTCATAATGGGGAAGCCTTTTTGGCCCCAGGCATTGCTCATTGTTCATCAACCCCTCCAGAAGAGCTGTAAAAATAAAACCTCTGATAGGTGAATGTAAGTGTAAACAGGGGGTGACGTTCTGGGTAATTTTTAATAGACTATACTGCTTAACTGAAAAGGAAATACTACAGCAATATTGCTAGCTCTGCCTCTGTTTGGAACGGCTTGTATATTTTCTGCAATTTCTTGCTGTAATAAATGGATAGCCGCCTTCGAAGCTTTATTGCTTTTCTGCCCGTTTTGTGTTTATGTAGAGTCTAATAGGATTGCTAGGATGAAAGCTTGGGAAAAATAGTCTCCAATCCACTTTCCATACAGAGCTCTTTTTAAAAAACCCTGGACTCTAGTAGTTGTCTTCTTTCTGGATATGTGTATTTATGTTAACTGTCAATAGAAGTAGGGGATTTTTACCATTAAAGAGCATCTCTACTTGTTCTGAAATTTTATTTATGGCAGATGAGTCTTGAATAAGAAACTCTCAATTGCATACTGCATAGAAGAAAAAGGTTTGAAAGTAACGTACAGTATGTAGAGAATTGTGTTTGTGCTTTTATATGTATATATGCTTATACATATACCGTAATCTCCATGCACTACTCTTAATATTGCAATTTCAGAAATACTTTTGTTGCATAAAGTATAGAACATCTTACTGAGTCTGAGATGCTGATGGAGATGGAATTTAAAATATGATGGCCAATCAAAAGTGTTTAGATCCTACCAATTTGGCTTCCTTTGTAGCTGGATGGCTTAGAAAATGACATCACCATGGCCACCCTTGGCTGATCTCAAAAGCTAAGAAGGATCAGAGCCGATAAGTAATTCAATTGGAGATGACGTGGAAATTCCAAGGATGCAGTCGCTGGGAAAACAAAATTGAAGGAAGACATCTGCAGGTAGATCTCGATTACAACCATTCATTTAGTGACCATTTGAAGTTACAATGGCACTGAAGAAAGTGACTTATGACCATTTTCCACACAAGCATTGCAGCCTCCCCAAAATCGCATGATCAAAATTCAGATGTTTGGCAACTGGCTCATATTTATGATGGTCGCAGTGTCTGGGGAGGGTGTGTGTCAAGTGATCCCCTTTTGCGACCTTGTCACAAGCGAAGTCAATGGGGAGGCCAGATTTACTTAACAACCATGTTACTAACTTAACAACCGAAGTGATTCACTTAACAACTGTGGCATGAAAGATCGTAAAATAGGGAAAAATTCAATTAACCACTGTCTCACTTAGCAAGAGAAATTTTGGGCTCAGTTACGATTTTAACTGAGAACTACCTGTACCTTTGTACAGAATATTTGAGGAGGCTAATGTAATTTCTTTTTCTACAGCATCTCAGTTCTTCCTGCCAAAGGAAATCATTGTGTTTTGAAAGAGGATTTCTCAAATTATCTTAATTCTTAGAGAATGGATGACAGCATTGGTGGTCCTCAGCTTACGTCCGGTTGCTTAGTGACAGTTTGAACTTATGACGGACCTACCTACCTTCCTTGGCACTACTTATAACCCAGATTCAAAGTTCTGATGGTCCTGCCCTCCAGTAGTCTTGTGACTGGATTTTACGATGGCTTTTCCAAAAGTCAACACTTAATGTCCATGGTGTTCACTTCATGACTACCATAAAAAAGTTTGTAAAATGAGGTTGATCATGTGACCAATACATTTTTATGATCATCACATCATAACCATGATGGGCAGGCTTTCTTAAAGTGGTAAGTGAGGACTACTTGTAAGAAATGCTTCTGTTAAGGATCCTTGAAAGACCTTGCCTGAGAAGAGATGTGAAAACTAGTGGTTACTTGACAACTAAATAGATCGGTGGTACTCAATCTGTGGTCCGCGGATCCTTGAGGCGTGATGTTGTCACAGAGTGTGCTGTGGAATAATGGGGAAAAGGAGAAAGTGCAGTAATTAAAAATAAATAAGAAAGCAACTTTAACGTCAACTGGACTATATTTTTGCATCTGAAAATAACTTATTGTGCTATCTGTATTTTCAGAGAAAGAAACTGTTTGGCTCTGTATTGTGTATCTGGGCTACCGTGAACCTACTTCCTTTCTTTCATAATGACTTCCTTTCTTTTAAGTTACTTTTTGACCTAAAATAACCCAGCATCGAATAAGCCACATATATCTTTGGTTGAACTGTTACTATAGTTCATACAATGTATTGCCAAAATCTAGTTGCACATGTAAGTATGAAATCATTTTATCATTAGTCAAGATATGCATCTTTTCTACAGTACCTATGAAAACTAAAAACAGAACTAAACCAGGTTTCTATTTCATTTATGATAGCAGTTCAGTCTCGGTATTTCATTTTCTTGCCTCAAAATACATGCAAGATCATTTCAAAATGAGAATGGACAAATTCTCTTCTCTTCAGTAACACTCATGAGCTCTAGAGTTGCTTGCCATAAAAGTCTTCTGGGACTTAGTTGTATGCATTGTTGCATCTGTATATCATTTTGCCCTGAGCAATATTGTGATTCTTTTAATATGAATTTGGAGAAAAGCAATCACTCAATTCATAGGAAATGGTGCCTTGGATATCAGTTGTTCTCTAATAGATCTTGGATAGCTAAGGTTTAAAAGTCTCTGGCTTTGCTAGCAGTGTGTGGCATATGTGTATACACACACACAGTATGCTTTACAGCTGGAGCCTAAATTATTCTATTTAGCATTGCTTTTTTATATGGAAAAAAAGGAAATCACAGTTGATGTATCACTACTGTTGCTATTCAACAAAAATGGCTAGGTGCTAACTAATCATATTGTACTAATGATCCTGATTGTTTATATTTTGTATATAGAAAAATGAAAATACTGTTGATATTAATATTTTACATGTTCCCACGTAATTTTGAACCAGTAGCATGTGCTATCCTTACTTCCTTGAACACAATTAGTCTTTGAGGGTTTTACAGCTGTATATTACATCATTCAAAGGCTTCAGGATCTGATGTGTATATACCTATCTGGTTCTTTCTCTTGAGTGAAATTAGAAATTTCTAAATCCTAACTTTTTCAGCAAAACTGACTTTTTGTGGCATCGGACTAGAAACTGGGAGACTGTGCATTCTAGTCCTACCTTAGGGATGAAGCCAGCTAGGAGACTTTAGACTCTCTCAGCCCTAGGAAGGAGACAATGGCAAACCACTTCCAAAAAAACCTTGCCAAGAAAATCCCAGGGACTCATCCAGGCAGTCACCAAGAGTTAAAAATTGAGGCAACCCCTGCCCTATAACGTGGATGTTTATCCAGACAATTATTTCAATGCCCATCATTCCCAAAGAAATATGGCTGAAAATGATGGACACTGGAATCCAGCACATCCAAAGAATGTCCATTTGTGGAAAGTTTGCATAGGACGACTGTTCTGCCATCTTTCAAAACAGCAACGTCTGCTAATAGAGTACATTTCCCTTCATGACTGTATCTGCTCCACTGTACGTAAATGTTGCAGACCAAACCAACTGCACATCTTCCACAATACTTAACACAGCTTTTCTTTGTCTCTGTGAACATGAGACATAACCGTGACTATTATGTAATAGAATTGCTTTGTGTAAAAGAAAGGCATTTATGGCAGCTCATTTCACTGCTCCTTGGAATTGCTAGCTGTACTTATAATAACCTATGGGTCTGTGTGAACCCAGATTGATTTGACTGCCAAAGTTTTGATTTGCTTAGTATAGATGCATGGGAAATGTGGTTTAGCTGCCTTGCTGGTTTACAAGGAAGCTTTGCCACATTTAAGAAAAAAATAGAACTTTGCTTTGCTAAAGAGAGAATATTGTCAGGGGGGGGGGGAATCTTGTTTTTCCATAATGGAGTATAATATGATCTCAAACATCTTTTATTTTGCTGAACTTTCATTTCAATGCAGTATCTAGGTAATTAACAAGCTTACTATTCACCTTTTTATGTAGACATTTTACAGAGCCTTTTCACACAAAGTGAAAAAGGATTCCCCTGGGATGTTTTAATGGGTGCTCTGTGCTTGTTGAAATGTATTTGGATTTGAAAATTAGGGGTGGGGGGGCACAAGAAAAAAATGGATCTTAAATAAAATGTCAGTAGTGATTGTAGATGTTTTATTTCAGTTGGCAAATGTTCTGGCAAGTTAAGTCCCTTTATATCTAAATATTCCGTCTGTGTGAATGTAAATACATTTGTATTGATACTTTTATTCTACTAATGAATATTCATCCAAAATATTAGGAAATAAATATGGTGACTAAAATTTCTGAATTTTGTTGAACTGTCTAAATATTTTTCATATTTGTTTGCTTTGACACCAGTTTTCTTTACACTCGGTTGAGATATACTGGGATGATTACTGTACACCAGGACATGGCAAGTGTAAAAGGATTGAGCTGAATGATTTAAATCAAGAGCTAAGTTTTGCTCTACAAATGTTTCCACAGTATGTATTTCATGGATGCAAAATATGTGGTCATCCTAATATAGTTGAGCTACATCTCCCAGCATCCCTCATTATGCCTCAGGTTAGGGATAATGGGGGTTGATGTGGCAACATCTGCAGAAATGTGCATTGGGCACCACACACATTCATCTTGTCATTTGATATAAACAGCTGTTACTATAGATTTCTTATTTAGTCTAGATTTTTCCAGTAAATTTAATGGTATTGCTCTGTTAATGTTGAATCTCTGATGAGGAAGATTCCTTACTCGATGGTAAAAGGGACTTCATATTTATTAGACCTGATTGAGTATTGTTATATTAAGCAAGGCTATCAGCCAAAAAGCTGTTTTGCTGTTAAATGAAGAAATCTGCTAATTGCCCAACATTTCCTTAGCTTCTATTTGAAATTCAGAGGTGATGATTGTAGTTTAAAAGCAACTTCAAAAATTCCATGTTGGAAAGGTTTGAAATTCATCAGGCTGATGTTGTGAATAGGAGAGAGAACGATGGTGGTAATGAGAATAAGAAGGTGATTATAATGTAGCGCAACTAGTGGGAGACATGACTTTTTACTTATGGCTTGAAAACCTTCTGGGTCATTGGTACCAGAATAGAGCACATCTTTCTTGCTTCACAAAGTCTTACTCCAAACCATTTATTGTGGCTTGTATAGGTTCTGTATTCCAGATTATGTAAGATGAGCAGGTGATATCTACTCAATATATATATATCAAAATTTACTGTCATCCATATGCATTTCTTCCTTTAGAATAGATCAAAAGGATTTATTAAAACCTTTTCCCTTTGATTGTTGTATGTAAATATGTCCACACCTCATGTGTTAACACAGTTAACCAGACTTTGAACACAGAAAAAAGTATATAGTATATTTGGAAATGAATTCTTCTAAGCATTTGAGCTTGAATACTGCTTTGCCATTACCACAACATGGATGCATGTATTAGGCTTGCCTTGCTATTTAGCCTGAGTTGTTGCAATTACAACTGACTCTTTTGTCTATTGGGGCAGGAACTCTTTAAATCAAACTGAGTTTTGGAGCTGTCAGCATTCTGAAGCCAAGAACAAGGACTAGACCAGTGTCTCTCAAACTTGGCAACTTTCAGATGTGTTGATTTCAACTACCAATCAACAAGGACACGGGTCTCAAACTAGCGACCCAAGGGCCAGATGCGTCACACACAGGCCATCCCACCCCGGCTCTGCAAAGGCAAAAAACGTTGTGTTACATCATGTGACTTCACATGACGTGATTGGGTTTAACACCATTGAACTAGGGTGTTCACACATCTCAAAATTACTAATGTTGAGAAACACTAGTGTAGGCTGACTCCTGACCTTTTTTGAGTTCTAAGATCAGGAGTACTATGCTAAACTCTAGAGACATTCTTAGTGGCTGTAAAATGTAGAAGTAGAAAGACAATAAACATCACATTCTTCACAGCAAAGGAGGTTGTTTCCTGTATCCAGCAAGTTTGTGAATTTCACAGTAAAATGCATTTCAAGTTTGTTTGCTAGTACTACATCCACTTGGTTTACTTTTCCCCATGCTTTTTGATCAGCTAATAAAGAAACACAATTTACCAAATTGTCATTTTTATGGATATTTGTAAATTTGTCTTTTCAGAAACAATCCCATCCAGGGATGTCAAAGCAGTCTTTTTTTCAGGTAAATACCATTGTTGATAGGAAGTGTGATAGAATATTTTAATCACTCTGATTTTTTTTTAGTTAAGACTCTAAAATTATGCTATATAATGGTATCAAAACATTGAGTAGGTTGAAAATTAATTTTTTTAAATGTGCCAAAAAATTTCCAGTCATTTTAGAAGATCTACTAGGTCTAGACAACTGGTTCAAGAATTCTACAAGGAATACAACACTGTACACTAGGCCTTCACAACTTGGAATGGGGAAAGAGCAACACTGATAAATTAATCATGAACCCACAAAGTAACACTTGGTGCTCTGATCAGCTGTTTAGCAAACTAGTAGTGAGGCCTAGAGACTTGGAGAGAGGCTCAGCAGAGTGTTTTCAAGGTGGCAGCAGCAGCAATGAATTGACTTTTTAAAAAAAATGTTGGCAGGCCACACAAGGCTGCTTGGTGGGACATGTATTGTGCCAGCCTAATTTATATCAAGTAGTAATGAGGATGCTTGCCTTTCAGACAAAACTCAACTCAAGGAGATGTGTTTTCTGTAGTGATAAAGTGGAGGTGTGTGTCAGAAAACTGCATTTGGCATCACTCATTTTGTGGCCTGCAAGTTGAAGCATTTCTTCTGTGCATAGTTTTGAATGAAGTCCAACAAATGCTGCATCACTCATACTAGATGTGTATGCTGTGTGTCTGTTTCTATTCCTTGATTAGAATATTAAACAGGCTCTACTGGTTAAGATTAACATTGATTGTGTGTTTATCTTTGCATTTTGATATGCACTAATGATTGAACTTACTTCTTGAATCCAATTCACATTTTAGTTTTAATACTTGAGCAGAGTATGTATCCAAGAGAACAACTTGTGCGTTCAAAACTTTGATTATAGGATACCAGTACACCTAGCAAGTTGTTATAACTTAATATCAATTTTGTTTCTGCTGTAGAACTCAATATTTCAGAAGCATTGTGAACTTTGTGCAGTTCTTCCTTCTGTATTTATAGAAGATAATAAGTTTTAAACAAGTGTTTTATATATGAATACTTCTACTTCTCCAAAATGAGAAATTTCTTTCACAGTTGCTGATTTTTTCCCCTGTTGATTGAATTCAACTGGTATTGTCCAGATATTATTTTAACCCACCTTTCCCTTTCATGTATTTATATATTTGGTCAACTCAAGGCAACATCCCTGTTATGAGAGTTTGAGCTCGGATGTTAAACATGTTATAATGGTTGATCTGTTTGATTGCTATTTTTTCTGATTTTGGAATGATTTTTAAATTGAAAATTTGAGTTCTTAATGTGTGAGCTGCTTTGGATTGAGCATGGGAATAATTTCTTTTATATTGCTTTTGTCTTAAACATTCCTAAAACATTACAATATCTTTGCCAAAAAAGAAATAAATATAGCCAAAATGTCTTCCCCTAGAAATGTTTTGGTGGTAATACTGTACATATAATAAAATATAGTTGGATTATCACCAGAAGAAAAAAATGACACAATTATCATTTATGCATGGATGCATTGCCAGTTCCAAAGAATGATTAGTTGTAGCATATGCATGATTGCAAAATTGGCCAAGTACCACAATTCTCAACAACTATCACTTTTAATTTGCAAGAGTACTAAAAACTGATAGAAGCACTATAAGAAAATAATTTGAAGTCCCAAATTCTTTCAGCTTAATAAAAGTATAAATGAGGATGACTTGCCCCAAACCTTAGAACTAGCAGAGCTTAAATTGTAGAAATGTATGTAGAAGCTTTTGTGGATAGAAGCTTGCTACAGTGTTTTGAACTAGCGTCTTAACACGCTACAGGTAGTCCTTGACTTACAACCACAATTGAGTCCAAAATTTCTGTTGCTATAAAAGGCAGTTATTAAGTGAATTTTGCCCCATCTTATGACCTTTCTTGCCATAGTTGCCAAGTGAAACACTGCAGCTGTTCAGTTAATAATACGTTTGTTAAATGAATCCAGTGTCCCCATTGACTTTGCTTGTCAGAGGTTCACAAAAGCAGATCATATGACCCCAGGGCACCACAACCGTCATAAATATGACTCAGTGCCCAAGCACCTGAATTTTGATCATGTACCATGGGGATGCTGAAAAAGTCGTAAGTGCGAAAAATGGTCATGTTTTTTTTTCAGTACTGATGTAACTTTTTAATGTGGACTTGAATATCTCATTTCAGTTGACATGGATGATGAAGATGGACGATGCTTGCTAGATGTAATTTGGTGAGTATTTGCCCTTGATGTGATTTGCACAGTATTTTCTTTTCCACTCTTAGCAAAGCATTTGGTCACAGATTTCTGTTAATTTTCACAAATAACCTAATACTTTTTCATTCATGCTTGATCTATAAACTTGGAATGTCTCCTATGTGGCCACTAGTTGCTTTTCCAAGTGAAATTTGGCTGAACACCACTTGGCTTTTTCTTAAGCTTTTTGGAGGTGAGAATAGAACCAGAAGCTTTTGAATTGTGTCTCTAGTGACAGCTGGATGGAACAGTCGTACAAGAAAATAGTAGACCAGCTTTCCCCAACTTGGTATCCTTTATATATACCAGAAATGTAGTTCCCAGAATTTCTAACAAGCTGGCTTTGGAATGCTGAGAATTATTTGGATGTACAAACATTGAGGAATGTTGTTTTAGATACATGTCAAAGCAGAGTAAATTAGTTGTTATATTTTAGAACAATATTTTATATTCTAGTCTGTTTCATGTAAACAAATATTAATGGTTTAAGAATTAAAATCCTAAATAAGTAGAACCAAATGTCTTTGTGATTCAAAGTAATAGGAGAGAAATCAATAAATCACTAACTTGTAAAAATTGAGATTAATTTTATATAAGTGTTTATGGGTGTCCTTTTATCTTACCTATACATATGTTTTTTTCTTTCTATATAATAAGTGTATTCTACCAGAATACCAATAAATCAATGTTGCACGCTAATGTAGCTTGTAAGCTATGAAGACAATAAATACAATTCTTCTAGTCATCCTTAAACAAATTTATCTCAACTATTTTTCCAGTGATCCTCAGGCCTTGAATGATTTTTTACATGGATCTGAAAAGGTAAGGTTTTATTCTTCATTTTAAATGAAATTAAATGTTTAATTCACAAATATCTCTGTGCAATAACTCTTGGCTCATATGCCATCAAAAGGAAAAGTGATGCAGAAAATTGAGATGGTACCACACTTAGAACTAATGACCTGAGCAGACTTTTCTCCAGAAACTTGAAATGGTGGAAAATAAATGTTATCACAAAATTACTATGTAGGAGGAGCAACTATTTATTTCCTGACTAAAGTGAAGGGGCAGATAATTTCACCTCATAAGTATGTGCCTAGCTTCCGGAAATAAACCTAGCCACTGACAGGAATTTAAACATGATCTTATCCAGATAAAGTTGTACCATTTTGTCTCTTTTCCATAATAGTCCAATTCCTCAAATACAGCTTTGACTTTACATACAATAACGGTATTTTTATTTTAATAACAGATTGACAGTGATGATCTCTTGGACAACACGGGAGATGCAGCCAGTGCCTTCTTTGAGAGTGCTGGGGTATGTATTTTTCACCTCATTTTTAAAACTGAGCATAGTATGACATGGGAGACATAGTACTACCAGATCTTTTAGCATTATGTTCATAGTCTAAAAGCATATGGGGGTGGAAGTGGATAAGAGTTAGAATCAAGGCTAAGAATGAAGACTGAGTTTTAACTAAGTTTCCCAGAACTATTCCTAACTTTTCTCCTGTGTAGCTAATAGAACTGGGTTTAGTGAGAGAGGTTTGTCTTATGGTAATTATTGAGTAGATGTGGGAAATCTAAATCTAGCTAATATAGATCTAAATAAAAGTAAACCATTAAATTGTGTTTTTATTTTCACTTGTCACTAGCTGCATGTGCAAGAAACCTCTGGCAATCATTTGAACGCTGAGCAAAGCCAGCCCACAACAAGTGTTGATTTAGACTTCTTGGAAGATGACATTCTGGGCTCGCCTTCAGGAGGTGGAGCCAACCTGCAGAATTCAGATCAACCATGTGATATCCTCCAACAGAGTTTGCAGGAGGCAAACATCACCGAACAGACTCTGGAAGCAGAGGCAGAACTCGATCTGGGTTCTTTTCAGCTCCCTACGCTCCAACCAGTGGTGCACACTGCCTCGGATGGTACCCCGCAGATTTTTTCCGGTGGGGCTGACCTCATTGGACTACAACAACCCGCTGTCCTAACTCATCAAGCACTGGTGCAGCAGTCTGTTGGGGCTGATGTGGTCAACAAAGCCATCAGCGTGCAGCCTTTTCTTCAACAAGTTGGCTTAGGAAATGTCACCATCCAGCCAATTTCTAATCTTCAAGGGTTGCCCAATGGGAGCCCGAGTGGGGCACTGGGCATTGGGCAGATTCAAGTTGTTGGCCAGCAAGTCATGGCAATTAACCAGCCTGCTCAACAGATCATTGCTAAGCAAGTTCAGCCTTCCCAAGTGGCCACTATGCCTGTAGGAAGTTACATCACTCAGACGGCCCCAGAACAACAGCAGGTCACCCTGGCCTCCGCTGGCGTATCCCCGCAGAATGCCAGTCTTGTGATCCAGAAGACCCACCCAGCAGTGGCTACTACCACCCTGAACGGAAGCTCGATGTTTGGAAGCGTATCGGCCCCTCAGGGTTCCCAACCACTTACGGTCACATCAAACTTGAGCAGCCCACTTGTTCAAGCCCAAAATGTCATCATTCACCGGACACCCACGCCGATTCAACCCAAACCTGCAGGTGTCCTTCACCAGAAGCTGTACCAGATTACCCCCAAATCCTTTGGCCCCAATAACACCACACTGACCCTCCAAAACGAGGCTGCTCTCCAGCAACAGAAAGCTCAGCAGAACTTAACTTTCATGGCAGGCAAAGCAGGACAGAATGTGGTGCTTTCTGGCTTCCCACCAGGGCTGCCTGCCAACATGTTCAAGCAGCCACCGCCACAGCAACAAACTCTGAACAAGCCAATGAGTGTTCATCTGCTTAATCAAGGCAGCAGCATTGTTATCCCCGCACAGCATGTCCCTCAGGCCATGCTACAGGGTCAAAATCAGTTCCTCCTCCCAGGCCAGCTCACCGGAACATCAACAGTTCAGATCCCTCAGCAGCTCTCAGCATTGCAGGCTAACATGGGTGGTCAGATCCTGACAACCTCACATCCTAGTGGGCAAACTCACATCATCACCAGCCAAGGCCCAGGTGGGCAGCTAATAAATCAAGCACTGCCTGCCCAAATTCTCACCAATCAGAACCTGGCAAGCCAGCTGAATTTGGGACAAGTACTCGCCTCACAGAATGCCCATGGAACAGCTCACATTCTTTCTGCCCCCATTCAGTTGCAACCAGGGCAGGTGGGCCAACCAACTCTCTTCCAGATGCCTGTCTCTCTGGCTGGTAGTCTGACAACTCAAAGCCAGCCCACTGCTGCACCCTCACTGACCGGTGGTGCCATCAATCAGAGCGGTCAGACTGTTATCCAAGGAGTCACTCTGCCTAACCAAGTGGCTATGTTAAATGCTACGGAGAGCCTCAACCAAACTGTGACCATACAAGCACCCCCTAATGCCACCAGCCAGAGCCCGGGTCTTATTCAGCCACAGTCAGCCTCCAGCACCAACCTGCTACCCAGTGACCAAGCCAATATGCTAACTGTCCAGTCCACCTCTCAGCCCTCTGCTCCTTCTCAGCTTCAGCTGAACGTTCAGCGTTCACCACCACCTCAGCAACAAGCACAAATACCCGTGACTTCCCAGTCCAGCCCTAATTTGGTGGCATCAAGTCCTGAAAAGATTATTTTGGGCCAGACAGCTGCTGGAACTGTAATCACCCAGGATTCCATGCAGATGTTCCTACAGCAGGTAAGTTAAATCATTCTCAGCACCACAGCTATTCCTGATTCTTTGGTTAGTCTGTCTCTCTTGAAGGGTACTCCAATTTATTAGCACAACATGAGTGGATA
>JAPKID020002278.1:0-13522 GCA_026931265.2 Tropidonophis doriae | reverse complement strand
TGCACTTAGAACAGCTCATGCATGGAATGTAATTATCCCTAATAAGAAACAACAATAGATTATTTCAAATTTTGTAAAGGCATGCTCTCTGCTCCCTGTATTGTATTTTTCAAGCATAATAATAAATACTGTGACCTGGATCTTGTACAGAGAATGATGGCATCTTGGGATAGTTGTCAAATATTTGATATCCTAGAAATGTGCTTGTGCAAATATATGATAGTTTGGGATTCAGAAAAACAGAGTTGGAAGTGACCTTGTAGGTCTACTAGTTCAACTCTCTGATCAAGCAGGAGACCTATTACATTTCATACAAATGGTTGTCCAACCTCTTCTTAAAAACTTCCAATGTTGGAGCACTCTCCAATTTCTGGAGGTTACTTATTGTTCTGTATAGTATAAGTATCAGCTAATTATGATCTGCCTTAAACCAGCAGTATTCTATACGGGATGCTCTAAATCACATTTCTTCTTCCACTCTAAGGTATCTTCATTGCCCTACAAACCAGCCCTACGAGACTTTCTGTGCTGCAAAGTTGTGCTTAAAATGGGGAGGGAGGGGGGGGGGAGCCCTGAAAGGGGTACCCAGTGGCCTCACTCCTGCAGGAATGTGTTTCAACATAATAAACATGTCACTCTTTTAGGCTCTGATCTAATTTTAGCATGCCAGAAACTAAAATTCATTTTTTGCTATGTAGTTGGATCATCATCCTTTTAAAAGGACATTAGAATAAATAGTATTTGTCCATCTTTTCCCATTATGTAAATAAAGATAAATGTGAAAAGATAAAATCTGCTGTGATTACATTCAAAGTTTTTGTTGCTATTTAAGATGAATACAAATCATTCTTGGAATCTTAGCATGGCTATTGTTTCTTTGCATTGTCATTGTGAATTGTACATTCTACACAATGAAACATGACAAGTAGACCCACACCCTGGTATTATATTCATTTCCATGCCTACGTGCTAGCATTAAATGTTACTGGATGTTTAATGAGCAGGAATATGCTCCTTGAGATTAGAATTGATTTTATGTCATCATAGAACTGACAAATACTTGAATAACAGTGGGATCTTATGCTTGTATACTCAGAGGTCAGTTTCACTGAGTTTAGTGAGGCATATTCTCACTGAATCTTTAACAGTGTGTACAAAATTGCAGATTTGGAAGGTATAAGATATATCTATCTACTTTTTAAGTGTAATTATCACAATCAAACTCAGAAGATCAGTTTCATCTCAAAGATGAAAACAGATAATATATGCTAAGATTCTGTACTGACAGAGTCAGGTAGTTAATTATTCTAATGTCTGCTATGTAAATATTTCAATAAGAATGCATAAAATCTAATAACTATGTTCTGTCTGTTAAAGTCTATTGATGCATGTTACTATGACTAAGAAAATGATTAGAACTATGCAGATATAACAATAGGTCTATTAAATAAGAGCCATTTATTGTTAATGGTTTATGGGATGTAGTAAACAATCTACAACCAGCCATTTTTTTGCTAGTCCCTGACCAAGAGGGAAAGTGTACAATTAACCCCAAACAGAATAGTGCAACATAGGAAGGGAATTCATTCTGTCCTTCTCCATTGTTTGGGAGGGTTAAGTGGTGAAAGAAAATAATTTCTAATTTCCCATGCTATTCCAGAACTTTCATATGCAAGGTTTTTTTTTCAAGAAAGTATTGGCTTCATTGTACTTTTTAATTATATTTCAAGCCATTTTTAGAATGTTCTAAGGTTGCACCCGTTTTCATACAAAACTATCACATTGATGTTAGAGAATAATAATACATTTCAAATATAATTACATGTAATTTTTATTACTAATATTTAAACTGGCTAGTCTTAGAGACAAATTCATTATCCAGATAATTTGTTAATATAAAATATGTACATAAAACTGTACAGAAGATATATTTTTTTAGTCTGAGCACAAAATTTTGGCATCTGTTCTTCTTCAGAGTATGCAGTAATATTTTTTTCATTATTATGATTATTGAAAGTGTTCCAAAAGTTTCTAAATAAGTAATAGAGGATTCAAATACCAATTTAATTTTAAAGTAGGAAACGAAAAATGGTTTTTGAAACAAATGAAAAAACAAACACTTGTTACATTCCTATTTTTTAAAATATGCCTTCTGTTGCCAAGTCCTGATAATTTTTGTGATAACTAAAGTTAACAATAAAATCACAATTTTTAAAATTTGGAGTAACTCAAAAAGAGAAATGAAAAGATCTTCTGGGTCTGGATTCATCACTGTGATGTATTTATTGTTGCCTTTGAGAACCTTCCCCAGCTTATGTTGGAGGACTACTATACAGTATAAAAGTCAGTTAAGTGACAGAAATCATCTAATGGAATTGGTATGCCCTGCCCTTTATGCAGTGATTCTTCTATGTGAAAAAGTGGTACCATAAGGCTTCACTAGCACCAAAGAATTGAGTTCGCAAATTTCTGCAAAGTCTTCTAGACCAGTGGCCCCCAACCTTTTAGGCTCCAGGGACTGGTTCCGTAGAGAGGTTTTTCAGGGAACCAGAGGGGGTATGGTTTCACATGTTGCCTGCATCCTGCAGATGGGCCTTTGCTTGATTGCATGGCTCGGTTTCTGGCATGCCGTGGCCCAAGCCACTCCATGGACCAGGGGTTGGGGACCCCTATTCTAGACTCCTTCCTTTCCAAAGAAAGTCAAGACAAAAATAGTCATCAGAAGAAGTCAGTATGAATAAACTAAAGTCTTCCTTCAGCCCCTCCCCATTTTTTCTGGAAAAGCTTCTAGTGCCTTTCTCTTTGAACCTCAAGACCAGGTAGGACAGGTCTTTCAGGTAGGCACTTTAGTGTCTCATGAGTAAGCTCACAGAGCTCTTCCTCCACAGAGCAATACCTGGAATGCTGGTTTCCAACCCCAGATGAGACAGAACTTACAGGTAGGCAACCCAGAGTCTCATAAGCAAGCTCATGTGAGAATTCCTCATAGGCACATAACATATATTATGATATGTATTTATTTTCTCTAGTGACTAGTAAAATGATCAAGAAATAATTAATATAGTTCAAATAATAAGTATGCCACCTGCATGAGTTGAAACAGATACAAAGCAGGGGTGTATGCAAAGCAAGAAGATGTGTTTCCAGCTCAGAAAAACACAGTCCCATTCAGAACATATGAGTGGATTGTGTTCTGACAAACAGAAATTGAAATATCTCAAGTGTTTTGTCATGTGAACAATCTGAACTTGAAGTAACCCTTTTACTCCCTTGTTTAGTATCCTAGGTGGCGTAGTAGTCTGCGTTGAACGCTATGCACAACTTGGTGTGCAGAAAAAATGATCAAGGAAATGATTTTTAATCTTTTCTTCAACATTATAGCAATTTCGAAAACAAATTATGTAAGCAACAATTGTTTCAATGCTTTCTGTAGCCAGTGCTTGCACAACAGTCACAGAACTAATCTCAGCCAAAGAGTGACACCAGTAGATGAATTTCAGCACAACCCATTTATCATGTCATAACAGCAAAATATATGTTTTTTCCCCTTACATAATATTTCTGTAAAGCTCCCCATATAACTAAAGGAATGTAGTGCTTGTATTTGACAGTGTGAAAACTGAAAAACAGAACAATATGATATGTACAACATATACATCATGCACATTTCTACACTTGGCAGTGTGCCTAAAAAAGGAAACAAAACATATGACACATTGGGCAGCTACATAACTTAAAACTCAATTTCAGTTTCTTCACAGCAAAGAATGTAAAACAATAGGAAATTTAACTATCAGGAAATGAGAAGTCTTTTTCTGTGCAGTTGGTTGGCCTTTCCAAATGTCCTCAGCTGAACAGCACATACAATTAGAGGTGGTACACTCTATGTAAATTCATGTGAGTTAGTGATGCGGCCTAGTCACACCATCAGTTCCAATTAATGAATGTTGTGATAAACTTTAGGTGCCTGGAAAGTCTGGAGTCACCCTCAATTGGCTAGTTAGGAAGTCCAAGGAAAAATGATATACACTGTGTACCAATAGGTTACAATAATTGAATTGAATTCTCCTCAAATAAAGAACCACTTCTGAGTTGGGAGCATATTTGAGGGAATAGAGGGAATTAAATGTAGAAGCATAATTAAAGGTAAATGAAAAACACTAGAGGGATAGGAATCCCTTTCCTACTTTCTTTCTTCTTAACTTCTTGATTCACTAATTAATTAACCTACACAGTATGATTAACTTTGGAGCATAAGATGGGAGGGCAATTGTCTAGGCAAGCAACAGTACATTCATCTATGAATTTCAGTCTCAAAATCTGACCATAGTCTTTAACTTCTCTCTCCATTCCAGGAGTAACATTCCAAAGTGGCTTCAATTCTTTTGAGCATGTGACTTTCACTCTATCTTATCCTCTCCTTAAGTAGTTATGCCTGTTATTTTATTATCTATGCACTTTCCAAGTTTCTATGTTTTTAAGGAAATTAAAAACAAAAACAAGTGTGGTATATTGGAGCATTCAAAATTTGAAACAAACACCCCACTTAGTTTCCAAGCTCAGAATAAAGCACTAGAATATGGTGTGTGTTTTTTTCCAGAACTTGGAGTGTTCCAAGCTAGGATGCGTCTCTAATGCAAACACATGTTCCATGTTTGGGTTTATTTGTTCATCAGACAATTGGGGTGGTGTGTGAAGACAGCTTCCCAAATTAGGCTAATCTTGTGACAGTAACGTTACAGAAGAAAATTGTCTTTGTTGATCTTCAGTAAAAAGTGATATTTTTTTTGATGCAGATGTTGATTTTATGGACTGAAAATCTTTTATTTTCAAGCTTAATTTTGGACAGCAGATTTCAAATGAATGACCTTTTTAAAAAAAAAAATAATGTAATCTACGAAACATATTTAGTATCACAACCTTCCCTAACATGGTATCTTCCTAAATGTATTTTACTATAGTTGTCAGATTGTATTAATTGTGAATTATGGAAATTGTATTGCAACATACTTGGAAGGCACTAAGTAAGGGAAGTCTGCATTAAGGAATGGTGTGGAACTATTCAAACTGTTGTATTATTTTCTTTCTTTCAGAAAAATATTGTTTTATACTTATAGATTCTCTGATAGAAATGATCCCAATTAAAATCTGAATGCTAGTTTTATGAAAATTGTTGAATTAGTATATTATCAAAGTGAAATCCATTTGTGGAGTAAATCTGTGGAGTAAATATTGTCTCCCTACTACAGTCCTTCTTCATGCACTTACTCCCATCGTGGAGTATAGAGTGTCATTCCAGATCTGAGTTCATGCAAGGCCTGCAGTAGGGAGAAATAAATAGGAAATCTTTGCTATGTGTAAAAGGGATCACATTTGGTTTGGGATTTTGCTTCCATGGCCAGGAAAATTTAGAATTAATCATTTGCTTCTGGCAATGGTAAACTCAGTTCTGCATTAAATATAAAGTAGTTTATATGCCTAAATGTGATGCAATTACACAAGTTGTTTCTGTTAACTACGCCGCTATGATATATTTCTTTTTCTTTCTGTTCTGTAGGTAGTCCGTTCTATGATCATCCTGGTTACATTGGTATATTTTCATTTTCTATTTTTATATATATATAAATACGTACGCAACATGTAATAATTAAATGTTTGAAAGACAAGCTAGATGTTATACTCTGATGTGATTTGCATGCTGTTTAAATATCACTAGAAATATTTATGTTAGGCATGATTTAGCCATGGTTAACATTTTTAGTATCATTAATTTGAACTTTGAAGATGTTAATATATACTTAAGCCTTTCATTAAAATGATAGTGCTATCTTGCTGATTTCTCTAAATCAGAATAATTTTACAAATGAAGGTGGATATGCGCATCCCAGAATAATGTTGCAAGATCCAATCTGGTTTGGTCACCTGGACTAGAGTTTCTGTCTTCGAGCTTTCGGACTCGAAATCTTGGAAAGCAAAACCTCTAGTCCCGGTGGCTGACCCAGATTGGATCCTGAAGAATAATTTTATTCATTATATTCATTTAAAATGTCATGACATCACCAGTGGTTCACCTCAAAATGTTTTGGCAAAAGATATAATTATGCAGTAATAACAAATTCATTATGATACAATAGTTAAAAAAATCCCCATTCCAGTTTCTTAGTGTTCATAGAGAGGTCATGTAATTTTATTTTATATATATATATATTGATCAATCTGGACAACAAATCTTGTTTTAATTTTGAGATCTTAATGTCCCTTAACCCAAAGAGAAAACATATTGAATTAGCATGAGTTAATCCATTTTTAAACATTATTTTTTTTTTATTATGCAATTTCCGAGATAATCCATTTTTTATTTGTTGTTATTAATTTCAGTGCCCAATATGGAACAAAAGTTGTACAATGTATAGTGATGTATCCAGTGTTATTAACAAATAACAAATTAATATATTTCTCAGAAAACTGTTTAAATTTTAAGGGGCTTTGAATTTTCAATTTTTTATACAAATTTTGTCTGGAAACTTCATCATCATTTCCTTTTATAAAAAGAAAGTTAAGGCTTCAATCCTATACATATTTATCTATAAGTAGGGGTTTTAAAAGAAAAACTTCACTTACTGAAAAATGGCAGGACTATCTAAGCTAGTGGAATTATTTTTAAAAACACTAAATAGTTTTCAATTAGTTTTGGAATCCATACTTTTATTTCATAATAAAATTGGATAGTTTCATAAGATCAATACACTATTTTTTTTCTTTCACATGCCTTTATAATTATTATAATTATTAAGAAAAAATGTAATATAGCGTAATTTTGCTCCTATCAAATTTTGTACTAACTGAAGGAAAAACTCATCTTAATTGATTTGCATTGACTGAAGACTGAAATGTCTGCTCAAGTTTCTCATTTAAAGACTAATAATAATGTATGTAGGACTCACATATTAATTAAAAGTGCAGTGATATTACTAGGCACACATTTAAAGTTCTATCTTTTTGTATAATTGCGTTCATCCTACTTGAATATGAAAGTCCATCTTAAACAATTTTTCTATACTCTCTTATGTGCTGCCAAAGTAGGAGACCTGCTTTATCCTGATAAATAAATACATATTTTAATTATGAATTAGTCAGCCTAAAAGTTAAAGGAATATGGCTTTATTCCATATCATATTGTATACATTGAATTATAAAAGATTCACGAAAAGATTCAAAATTTATAAAACAAAAGGAATAATCAACAAAACAACTATAATATAGAGCTCTTTCTTTCAGGACTTCACCCATCCATTCTTTTCTCCCTAATCTCAGTTATCATTCCTTACCCCCTTTTCCACCCCCTTAATAGTTCCAGGGACATTGAATAAAGGCCATAGGTTGCTTTGGGTTCCCCCTGACCTTCCATAGTTCTAAAATCAATTTGCTCTATAATATTTTTGGAAAGTGATGGAAACCAATAGAAATTGTGCTTTATAACAGAAAATAGGCCTCATCTAAAATAGGTTTTAGTTAGACCTTTAATACATTTCCCCCTATTAAGTCTAGCAGCATTGCATTTATATCAATCATTGTTCTCTCTTACAATTATCTTCATAGCAGAACATCATAAGTCTTCCCTCTCCCCTCCTCCCTCTTGGCTGGGCTCATTATGCAATCATCACACAATGGAGTTGTGGTAGAACTAGGTATATGAAGGGATCTCATGCACGATGGACTCCCTAGACAACAAATGTTGGAGAAATTCAGGAAACAGTTGCATTTTCTTTTCTCCAGTGAAGCGACTAATTTTTACTTTTTTTTACTCTAGTGGAATGCAGGTTCGATCAATAACTAATGATCCTTTAAGCTGGCAAAACTTCATTAAATTCAGTGCTAGAATTCTAATTTAAATAAGAGAAAATAACAACATATACACTGTTTTGGTTCTTTAGTTGTGAACCTTTATAGTTTTAAATATTTTAGCAGCCCAACAAATGTCATCTTTGGGGCGGTTTATTAGAATAGAATAGAATAGAATAGAATAGAATAGAATAGAATAGAATAGAATAGAATTCTATTCACACACAAGGAATTTGCTTTTGATGCATATGCTCTCAGTATACATAAAGGAGAAAAAGAAAAAAGCTTTTATATCAAGAATCACATAAGATAGTGACAGTCATAGGTTACTAATAATCAAATTATACTAGGAAAAAGGCCTTGTAATGATTAAAATATAGTGTAGTAGCAATGCATATTAAAACATTATCCAAGATTTTATATTTCTAGATATTTGATAATTTTATGCTATTGAATGTGGTGAAGCATATTTTCAGATTGTATACAAAAATTAGGAAAGTTCTCTTCTTAGAAGAGGAGAGGAAAATGGAGAACTGTTCGAGTCTAATATTTGTTTGGATTTACAGAGGGCCAATATCACATTTAATCCTGACTCAGTGTTAGGTAGAAGCTCAGTTAGTTTCATGGACTTCTTTTTCTTCCTTCTTCCCCTTCCCCCTCCCCAAACTATCAAGTCTTATATTAAAATAGTTGCCAGCAATACAAATCAAGTTGCTAAAGGATAAATGATAGGGAACAACATTTTATAGTTTGGGAGGAGAATGACATTACATAAAGTGATTTCCTAATAATAAAACAAAGAATTCATATGAGTAAAATTGTTAGTTTTGCTTGATGAGTTTCTAGTCTTAGATCTGGATACATCATTCCCTCCCATCCCAAAAGTCATTAAAATTATATAAAAGAGTGAACTCGAGCTGTGTAATTTTAAAAGTGTTATATAAAAAACTTTTTACATGTTACCACCTGGTACAAAGTAAAACTAAATATTCCCTTCAATGTTTATATAATTACACCGAACATTCTACCTGAGGATCCTTTAACAAATTTAACAAATTTAACACTTAACAAATTTCCACTTAGCAACATAGATTTTGGGCTCACTTGTGGTTGTAAGTTGAGGACTGTATTAAAAAAAATAAAGAATGGCAGTTTGATGGGACAATAAAGTCATTAATGTGCCACTGAAACTTAATTTGCATCTTGCATCTTTTGAATTTTATGACTTTCTTGAACCTTGAAAGGAATTGTGCTTGCTAATTAAGCCTGTCAGGATATTATACTCTTTGCAAGTGTTTAATACTGTTTGCATGCTTACATTATAAAATACATATAGGTCATGTGCTAAATTTCTGACTTCTAGTTTTGGAAGGCTAGGCTGAAACCCTTTTATTTTATAAAAGGAACTTTTCACCAGTTCACTCTGGTTAATCAGATAGGGTAATTTGTCTAATACCTTCAGGAGCAGATTGGCTTAAAAAAATCCTAGTAGAGACAATACTGGAAACCAATCCTTTTCTCTCCCTTCTTCCTGTTAATACTTTAGGATCTTTACTACCAAGTAAAAATCTCCAAAATGCAAATATTGCTTTGCAGATATAGACCCTACAATAGCCAACACATCTATATAGACTCAAAACACCTGGAGTCACCAGATTGCAGAAGGTTGATTTATTCCCTACACTGAAGGAAGAGCTAATAAATGTTTTGTTTAGAATATCTGTACAGTGCCAATAAAAGGGGCCATTTACTACAATCTTCTCACCAACTTGATATCCAAGTCACATCACAGAATTACAATGAATTTTGCAGGAATTAAAACCATTTCTATCCTGCATGGAGGATTAAATAATTAATCCTGATTTTAAACAGTATTTCTCAAAAGATGGCACTATTCCTCACAGTACTGCTATTATTGTGACCCACCTAGCACCAGGCCAATCTCTGACTTTCATTTCTCTCAAGTTCTCATTTGTACAGTCTTAATTTTGTTTCATCACATTTCTGTATCAGTTAAAGAAATTTTGAAGAAAACTAATGTGACCATTATTGAAGAGCTTTTCAAAAAAATATTATTTTGTCCTTCCAAATTCCTACACGAATTAATATTTTTCCATATTGCATGGAATGTTAGCTGGAAGGTAGATTTTTTTGCCAGTGTGGAATATTTTTGCATTATGCAATAATTCAATTTTTATTGTATTAATAGATTGTTATATTTCATCTTAAAAACTTCTCAGATTTAGTACATTAAAAATACTCCCACATCTATTAAAATCTTTGTATTTTGCTTGAAAATAGGTTCCATTTTTAGATGTAAGGATATGGAGAACCCACAAAGAATGGCAGATCAGAGGCACCAAAAAAGCTAGGGAATTTCAGTTGCTGAAACTGAAACTGACAGTCATGAATGTTTCCACAACTTTTTTACAGATATTTTCATTTTGTCTAGTATTCTGTCCCATAGTACATGTGAGTGTAGCTTCTCTCCCTCCCTTTAAATATCTGCATATCTCTTCTGTTATTTCCTGTAATCTTCATTCTGACTTCATGCACTGTAGTCTTAAATAAGTCATATAGCAACGTGGCAAATAAGTAGATAGAATTGAATAGTGTGTTCCTAAATCTTTGCAAATTTTAATTGTATGTGTTTAGCTTTTTTAGCATGCCCACAAAAAACTTTAGAATACTTAAAAGAAAATAAATATGTTTTTTCTCTTAGAAGATTATGGAACACCAACAAATGATTTTGAAGACACTACAAATAATAGTAACCAAGTTACTTCTACGGATGTGTCAAACAAAGATAATGAAGATAGCATCACTGTAAGTATAAAAATCATTTCCTGGTTTGTAATCACAATAGACTTTCCAACTAAGAATCTAGTTGGCCTAGAATATTTTAGCTTGCAACAAGACATTATTTTTCATGTACCCTGGAGCGTTTAGCTGTGGTTTTGTAACTTGAAGCAATTGTTTAAGGACAAGCTGGTCAAATTTAGACATAACATTATTTACATAATTTGATTCATGCATTTCAGCTGATAGTAGGAAATGGTGGCTCCCAAGCCACAAGAATGCAGCTTTCATTTACACGTTGAACTTGTTTTCTTTAGCAGGAAAAATAAAGCATAATGCTAACTGAAAGGCTGCAGTGCACCCTGAAATAATTGAAATGACTAGAGAGTTGGCACATCATGATTTAAAATCATGTTCACATTTCCTTCGTTTAATTTTCTGCAGTATTGTGTCTTCCTCTTGAGCTCGGATTACAGTCTCCAGATGCTCATGCTTTGATTTTACTAGTAAGCTCGGAGTTCTGGTACTTGTAGTCCAAGCACATTTAGAAGATGCCAAGTTAGAGAAGCTATAAGCACTAAAGTTATAGTCCTGCCTTAGGCACAGTAATAACAGGATGTTCTTGGCCCAGTCACATTCTCTCAGCCCTAGGAAGGAGGCAATGGCAAACCACTTCTGAAAAATCTTGCCAAGAAAACTGCAGGGATTGCCAAGGCAGTCTCTAATAATCAGACATGATTAAATGGAAGAAACCTCACCAGCCCACCCTTGTACTGGAGTATAAGACGCACCAAGATTTTGAAGAGGCAAATTAAAAAAAAAGTTTTTGCACTCTGCAGACCTCCCAAAAATGGGCCAGTTTTGGGTGGTCTACAGAATGCAAAAACTTTTTTTTTGTCAAAAAAGGGCAGGCATAGCCTTTAGGAGGCTTGTAGAGTGCTCCTGGGGGCTGCCCCCCCAAAAAACGAGCAAAACATGGCCTGTTTTTTGCTCATTTTGGCCCTCTCCAGGCCCTAGGAGCACTCTGGAAGCCTCCTAAAGGCTATGCAGAGCCATTTTTGCAAGCGGGGTTTCAGGAAGCCAAAAATGTTGTATTCAGAGTATAAGACGCTGAATTTTCACCCTCTTTTTTGAGGGGAAAAAGGTGTGTCTTAAACTCCGAAAAATATGGTATCTATCTGCCTTACCAGAGGATGGTAGAGGATAGGAAGGCCTGGAGGAACATTGTCCATGGGGTTGCGATGGGTCGGACACGACTTCGCAACTAACAACACATATTTATCTGCTGTAGCAGCTCTTGTTTAGACAATATTCTCAATTATTCATTTTGATTTGGAAAACATGCTGCCTTTATAGATACCAATGAATATTATTCAATATTAAATGCTTGAGCATTGAATAATACACTTACACTCTATAAACTAAGAGAAAGACAAAAGAAATGTGTATTTTTTTAAAAAAATCAATACAGTACAGTATTATTGATGAGTTATTGATGAGTATTATTGATGAGTCCATTCTCCTTCTTGTATAAATGATCTAAATGATTAATCTCTATTTCTAAATTTAAGCTAGTATTTACCACTGAAAATTTCATTTAGAGGCATGTTTGGAAATCTGGAATAGATAGTCTATGTAATGTGTGCAAGTTCCCATATGTTCCTTCATGCTAGTAAACCAGTGGTGGGTTGCTCCTACCGTTGCTACCGGTATGCTGATCATGGTCTGTTCGTGCACACACCACCGCATAGCAACTGACATCTGCTATGCACGTATGCACACTCCACTGCCCCTGCAACACCCAGCCATTCATCAGAAGTTGTGCAGGCGTCTCACGCTGAGTGTGTGTGTGCACTTGGCCCAGTTGCTTCAAAAACAGGGTGGGTGGGCCAAACAAGCCACTGTACCAGTATGGTGGCCACTGCTCCCAACTACTACCGCTACAGCCGTACCAAACCGTACTGACAGAAACCCACCACTGTAGTAAACTGACTTAAGCATGAGATCACAGGACTTTCTTCCTCTATTTAATACATTCAAATTTATCTGTGGATTTTTTTTCACCTAGCAACAACCAACTAATAAATAAAATGTATATTTCATTTTACTTGAAACTAAATTTAATAAGATTCAGCCCTTTACCTCAACTCTTCTACACATTGCCTTCGCTTGATGGAAAGCATGACCTGCTTTGCATTCCAATCCAATAATCTCGGTAATGTAACAAGAGGGATTGCTTTTATTTAATTTATGATTTTATAGTCGACTGTTTTTGATTTATTCTTGCTGAATTTTTAACTCTTAATTTTATTTTTATGATGAAAATGTTTGTATACAATTACTGTATGTTAGATGCTGTGGATTGGTTTCTGGAAGTTTTTCAATGGGATCGCTATGTGTCAGGAAGTTGCAGTCGTAGAAGATAGCCTGTAGTAAACAGCAGGCTGGGCTAGCTGATATCCAAAGTCTTTGCCAAGAAACAAAATAAAACCTATCCAACATTTATCTTCTATGACAATCCATGATGTAATAAAAGGAGAAATGTGGGAAAGCAACATTCTGTCCTAACAGATGTTAATCATGCCACTGGGATCTTTTGGATGATTCATCCCAAATTTGAGAGAGGAAAAACTCTATATGATGTACTACCACAAAATCTATGTCTACCAATATAGTTGTGTTACAAAAGGACTCCACTGAGAAACACATATTATATTGTCACCCAGGAAGACAAGGAGGAGCTTGGGCCAGTTGGCTCCACAACCCTCGACACGACTGAGGCCTGGGTGGCGGCCTGGTATGCTGCCGCCTCCGGTGCCTTGGACCGTGTCGCGCCTATGAGGCCTCTCTTGTGGCATCGTCCCACCTCGGCTCCTTGGTT
>JAPKID020002277.1:0-13522 GCA_026931265.2 Tropidonophis doriae | reverse complement strand
TGAAGCATTGTTAATCGGCATTGGAAACAAGTCATTGTCAAAGACATTTATGACATGTGAGTAGGCCTTTTCTGGATGATCAAGGCAACTTATTCTGCTTTATTCAAAGGTGCCCTATTGTGGCATGTGCTTATCTCCGTCTTCCTTTTTCTGTGTATAGAAATGTGTGCATGTACATATGGAAGTGAGATAGATGCTGGATATATCTTACCCCAAAAATGAATGAATGAATGAATGAATGAATGAATGAATGAATGAATGAATGAATGAATGAATGAATGGAGATGAGACAATAGTAGAAGTAGAATAACTTCTGGATGGAAGGAAGAAATCCTGGATGGTGAAGGAAAAAAAGGAGGGATATATATGAATGGATGGATGGATGGATGGATGGATGGATGGATGGATGAAGATAATGAGGTAATAGGCAGAAGGAGTAAACAGTGAGACCGGCGGCATATAAATTTAATAAACCAAGGAACGGTCAGATAAAAGAAATCCCAGACTAGAGCAGATCAGTAATTAAAGTAAGCATCTCAGATAAGACCCCCCTAGTTCTCATAAAATAAACACGAGGGGGAGAATAAGCACATTCAGTCTTGTATGGTTCTGTTATTATAACTTAATAAAAGTGCATTAGCATGTACAACTTTGGTTTCAAAGTCTGGTTTACATTGGAAGACAGACAGACAGACAGACAGACAGACAGACAGACAGACAGACAGATGATAGATCTTTCAGATTCTGACTTCTCCATCTTGGGCTTTTATCATGCATTCTGCCATCCATTTACTATCCAAATTTGGTGGTAGGTTTTTTTTTAAAGATTAGCTCAGAATTGATCAGGGCTGATACCTGTTCTTAATCAAATCATGTTATATGGCTCTGAGTCTCTAGTGATTTGAAAGATAAAAATATCAATACAGAACCTTAAAGGTCAGTTCAATATACACAGATGCAAGGAGAAAATTTCAAATAGATGCATTTTTCTTACATGAAGAAACTTTCTGGTTATAAATTGTGGCTTATGTGAATTACTTAATCCATCCCTTAAGGAAAATAAAATAGGTTTCCTCAGCTTTTAATCATATATATATATAATAAAAGTTCCCATTCCAGGTCATTTGATTAGATTCTCAGGTTGGACACCATGACAAACAAAGAATGCCTTATTTTGCTAATTTTTTAAACATAAGTTTGTAACAGCAGGTTAACTTTGTAATTAAGCAACAGTTATTAAGCACAACAGAAACACTGCATAAATGAGCATAATAACAACTGCTAATTATAAACAGCTTTTAGTACTATCAATACAAATGAATTGTGGTGATATACCTTGGTTTTTAAACTGTGCATATCAGAATTTTTTTAAAAAAATGTCCCAGTTAAATAATCAAAATAAGATTTCTTTCAAAATAAGATTTCTGTCATGAATGTTATGGCCCAATACTAATTGTAATGCCTACAATTATATTGTTAATCTATTAAAACTTAAACAGAAATGAATACTGTCTAATATAGTGGCCCTAATAATTATCTGATCCCCTCCTTCCCTCTTTCTCTCTTTCTCTCTCTTCAGTGAAGTTATGTAGTCATTTTTAAATAAAATAGTAAATTTTGATATTCTCAAATAAAATCATGTCAAAAATTATCCTTGAAAACTTGCCACTCAATCATATTAGGTTGTGATTATTTTATCACACAGATGTAGACATGGGATGGTGTTTTATAAAAGGCATCATGCAAAAGAATTAAATTAGGAAGCTTGTCAATCAGACCAATCATAAGAAAATAAGAAAAGTTGTATCATGATGGGGATTTATGTGAGAGACATAATTAACTAGAAAAAAATGAATGGATGGACAAATAGAAACATACATATTGCCTGCGTGTACATTCCTGTCATGTCCCAGGACTCAGAGCATTCATATGTTGAGGAAGAGGTCCCAGCAGAACCAATGGTGGGTTCCTAATGGTTCGGCCGAACCGGTAGTAGCTTGATTGCCTGAGTTGCTAGAATCAGTAGTGACTGAGGCCTGCCACACCCCCGAACCAGTTATCTGAGTGGCTCCATAGGCACCGCCATCTTGCACATATGCAGAAGCATTTTTATCACACTACTCATAATGTGAGCCTTGGAGACACAGGTCAAGAAACACCTGACACTAAACACTGTAATTCTTTTTCTCTTTGTCTTTGCACGGAAGCCTTGTAGAAATAACGTACTGAATGCACGAAATGTTTGAGATGATATGTATGTAACTCATGCCGCTTTAAATGGAAGAATAATTAATCTTTGTATGAAGCCTTGGTGCGGCCTGCACCCCTGTTATGGATGCCTTTAAAATATTTTCTATTACCCTATTTACCCTTTCCTTGAGAAAAAATTGTAAAAACTAATAAAACTTTTTGAATAATAAAAAAACTGAAAATAAATCTAAGATTAGAATACCTCCAGCTATACACACAAAATAAAATTAATGACTAATATGAATACTGCTTGAGATTCATGCATTCTTATGATATGGAAAGGTATATGTCAATCCAATTTAACAGATAGTTTCATTCATCCTCTTCCAATTTTTTTCCCCAGGCCAAAATAAATTCATTTTTTAAAAGCAAGGACATGTAAAAGGGATTAACTCACACATAGTAGAAATGAAAATAAAGATCCAATCAATTTAAAACAGATGTAGGTTACTATTACTTACAGAAATAGTAAGCATGGAAAGTTAAAAGGACTTTTTATTTTGAACTGCTGATGTCTGACAGTCATATCTTCTATTGGAGGAGCCCTGGGACAACTGGTCCCTGCAGGGAACTCTAAGAATACTTTGGGTCAAATTGTATTCAATAGCTAAGCACCAGAACATTTTAGGATTTATGCGACTGTGAAACAAATGGTTACTCAAATCAACATGACTAGGGAAATCAATACTGGACCTGGGAAGAGAGTGTAAAGGGCTAGAGTGACATGCCCAATATATAAGGCACTTAGGATAGAATAGAGATTGTACTTCATAGGAATGTTCTTTTGGAGGATTTCATCTCTGAAGTAGAGTCAGGCACTCAAGTAAATAGAAAATATTCCAAACAAATCTGCAAAAGAGGAAAAAAACCAGCAGAATTTATTTAAATTATGTAGTTAAAATGCTATTTGTAGTGTGCAAGCATCTTTGGGAAATACAGAAATGGCCAATTGAATCAAAAAAAGAACAATTTGTATTTAAATACCAAAAAAGGTGGTGCTAAAGGATGCTCAAAATAAACAATGATTTGTTTATTTATTAATTATATTTCTATGCCCCCCTCTCTGGATGGCTTACAAATAGTAAAAAGAAACATAATTAACGTTTAAAAAGTGATATAAAAATTAGAACCAAGCTGATGGACAGTATCAGTCTTCTTATCTCGTCAATGCCTTCCAGTGGACAGTGTCCCTTTGGTGTTTCAAGTCAAATGGCAAAACCAGGTGCCAGAAGGCTAAAAGTATGGGAGCAGTGTTACTTTTCCAGTAACAAAAAGGCTCTTGTCAATGACTCCATCACCTAGAATTCCTTAACAGATGGGGGCTGCAGCAGACCCCTTCCGCTGGAACGAGCGAGGCAAGCTAGTCTCATTGTGGCGAGATGGCTCTTCACATACCCTGGACCTATGCCATGTAGGACCTTGCAGGTAATAACCAATTGCACTTCTCTCACATGTTTACTTTGTAGACCACAGCATATTGTGGATAGCCTTTACATTTCTAATTAACAATTAGAAAAGAATATGAAACAACTAAACTTTGGTCCAAAAATGGGGAAGAAAAGAAACAGTGCACTATGACTGCATACTGTCATCTTGTATTTATGTTTGAATTTATATGCAGACTATATCATGATAAATTATGGACTAAATGACAGAAAATTGCAGGGAAAAATATCAACTTCAGATATGCTGATGATACTTTGATAGATGTTTTAGAGACTGTCTTGCTGAAAATAAAGGAATGCAAAATTGATTGCTGCTTAAAAAGATTATTTCAGCAGACAATTGAATGCAAGAAACAGAAATCAATTTTATCCTGCTAGACTTTATAATTTTTTATAGGGATTGTTGCTGCAACCATTACATTACGAGGTGTCTACTACTTGGGAGAAAGTCTGCAACAAATGTAGACAAAATATTAAGGGCATCGCATTGACAGCAAAGGTATGCACTACAAAGGCTAGTTGTAAGATATGGTTGTGAAAGCTGGGCCAAGAGAAAGGTTGAACAAAGAAAAATTATGACTTTGAATCACGATATTGGGAAAATATCCTGCACTGCAGAAGAATAAAGCATTCAATATTACATGAAGTAAACTAGACTGCTCATTGGAAACTTAATAGCGAAGCAAACACTTAGATATGTTGGAACCTAATGAGAGGTTAGAATCATTGGAGAAGACCTTGATGTTTAGAAAAAGCCAGTTGAACAAGAAACTGACAAAAAAAACAAGGTAAATAGATACTATCACTGATGACACAAAGTTAAACTTACGATTTTTTTTTGATAATATGAAGACTTCAATCAAATAATATCCATTGGGTCAAAAAATAAAGAAGTGACTGAATAATAATAATTTTAGGATGCAAAAAACTTCAGTGTAAGAGGAAAGGTAAATCAATTACAAATTCACTCATATGCCAACAAGGATGGAAAATACATTATCAAAACATGCATGTATGTGATGCATGTGTTATTAAAGCATGACTACAGCTATTCCTCCCTGATTCATATCCCCCAAATGGGTAAGACCAATTCTCAGAATTAACTGGGAACTGCTAGAGTTTTGTCCCCAACACAACAGAACAAATCATATTGGGAAGGCTATTTTTTGATCTTGCATATCACAGGTTAGCCCCTAAAGGGTTCACAATTTTGCTGGTGCTTTCTTGTGCACATTTAATCAGTAGTAAAACTAGCAATGTAAATCAATATTTCTGAAGATTTTGTGAGCTGCTCAGATTTGTGGCATATAAAATGGGCCGTACAGGTATTTTAAATTCATACCGTACATAATAACATATACATTTCTTGCATATTTTTGAACATGTGGCATTTTGATTAGTAATAAAAGGATTGTTCAACTGTGAGTTTTTTTCTCCCGAACCAGCACATTTAAATAACTTGTGGTATTATAAAATAATTTTGTCTATCCATTTTTAATCATATCATAACCTCTATACTAATGGGACATTGCCTATCTTCCATATAAAGTTAATTGGAATAATAAAATTGTACAAATACCTCATGTGACAAATAGAAAGCAGCTATTCCCAATGGCCAGAAACAACACAGCATGGAGAACACACTGAGTCCAAGATGATCCCTGGGTGGCATCATAAGGAAATGGTCTTCACTGTCAGTGTCACTTGAGTAATCACTCTGAAACAGCAAAGAGAAAAAGACCATGAAGTAGATAAGTTACTGGCAAGACTATCCCTTTCTCTGTGCATCAGGCATACCTATGATCCATTTTCTTCAAGGCAACATAGCATTTTCTGGCTGAAATTATGGATAAGAGATAATTGTACTCTCCTGCAATGAAAGAACATTTTAGAAGAATCATATTTTTTTAAAAAAAATTCTGATAGGATGACATTATTAGACATTACTACAGAAAAGGTAACTTTTCATTTCTTAAAAGTATGATGGAGGATCATCCTATTCTGAAACACAGTGACCACAGGAAGAATACAACATCTTGCAGTAACAGCTTTTAAAAAGAGGGAAATTGCCATGAGTGTCATAATGGTAAAAAGTCATCCCTACACTATTTAAGAACACTGAAACATATCCCCACCATGGATATTATGGGTGGTTTGTGATGGTTGTGACATTTTTGCTTATCTGAATCAGCATGAGACCATGGCTACATGGGTTCAATCAAGGAACACATCTACTTGAATATATGCCTTGGCACACACTCTTGTATGGGTGAAGCCTTTCATCTTGCAAGCATTCTCTTTATATGCAAAAGCAATAAATTGAGCCAGACCAACACATATGACTTGTCTCTGCTCACATTTTTAAGTCTCAGTGGATCTTCTGAACATGGTTAAAGTGCAACTCATAAAAAAAGGCCAAATAACATTTAATTTGCTATGGGGAAGTTTAAAATACCAGATGCCACTCATCAACCAAATAAAATTCTTTCGCAGCTTTGTCAGCTAGCAACTACAGAAAAAGAATCTCTTAAAACTCAAATAGACTAAATGAGTAAAACATAAAATATATGCTGGCCAACAGCCCAAACACTTGAAATAGTAAACTTATGTGAGGTTCAAATACATCTGTATAACATGGGATACTCTTACATTCAAAACAACGCTTTAATGAAATCCTTGCAATGTGGCTGTAGCAGTGTTTGATCAGCTATTGAGGTAGATGAGATTGGAAGCAGATGACAGTGAGACACTCAGATATTTGAATTCATTTCAACCTGACTGATGATTAGTAGCTAAAGAGACACTAGCAAAAAAAAATAAGGCTAGGGAAAAGTCAGAGAAACTAGCTCTAAACTGGAAATCCCTTGTTTAAAAGAAAAGCAGTAATACAAACTAATGATCATTCAAATCCAACCACCATCTAGACCAGTGGTCACCAACTAGTAGTCTGTGGACCACTGGTGGTCTGCAAGAAAATTTTGGTGTCCACAGAAAAAATATTTGCATTTTTCCTATTGCACTAAATCAGGGGTCCTCAAACTACGGCCTTGTGTTGCTGCAGTGTGTCTCCCCCTTCAGGGTCTTTTTGTGTGGGGCAGAGGGGGGCAGAAATTCTGACTTGGCATCTGCTTCAGCTTCCTGGTGCAGGGCTTTGGGTGAAGGCTAGAAGGAAGCGTAGTTGGTGGCAAAGAACCGGAGGGCTTTGTTCCAGTGAAACTGGCTGACCATTTCAGCCCACTAAGCCTCCATGTGCCAGTACCTGGCCTTGTACTCTGCTTGGAAAGCCTATGCTCATAGTCCTCAGTGAGGTGCTTCTGCTAAGCCTCCTTCTCAGTCAGATCAAATTTGAACTGAGCTGTTTTGCCAACACTTTCTCATGGTGGCTGCTTAGCTCCAAAAACTGCTTCCTGTTGGGGCCCTAAGGAGCCTGGGCGGGCAGGCAAAAAGTGGTTGGGAGGGGAGGGGCGAGTAGAGGCCATTCCTCGACATGAGTAACATTAAATTGGCCACACCTACCCGGTCACATGACCACCTAGTCATGCCCACCCAGCAGTCATTAGGCAGATATTATTAGTGGTCCATGGGATTTAAAATTATGAATTTAATGGTTCCTGAGGTCCAAAAGATTTGGGACCCCTCATCTAGACTATATACCCCCTTATCTCCAGTGTATTTACTTTCATTTCACCCCAAGGAGCATCCAGCGTTTGCTGGTTGGGGAATTCTGGGAGTTGAAGTCCGGACATCTTCAAGTTGCCAAGGTTGAGAAATACTGATCTAGATACTTTATAGTAATAAATATACAATAATACTAATATAATTAAAATATAAGCTAATCTCAATGTTGGTGGCTCTGTAATCAACTCCTGGTCCTTCAGAAAGGCCACATCTTTACCAATTGCTGGAATGCAGTAAGAATGGAAACCAGAGGGTCTAGAGGGCAAGTTGCTACATAAAAGGGGAACCTTCAAAAAAGAGTATAAATCATCATCATCATCCCCCCCTTTCTATAGTGCCTTCTATTAGGTGGTAACCCTTGCATATGAATTCAGGCCATTCCAGTCAAGAAAGGTGCTTTTATTTCTGAAGTTCCAAGCCATATAGTTTTAAAGGAGGTAGTCAGAAGATTTTATAATGAACTTGGACTTGGACCCAGTTCCTATCCCCAATCTAGGCTTGACTTGAGTATTATGGGTATTGGGGATACCAAATAGGGGAAGGCTAATGAAGAACAATCTGTAAGATTTTGGTTTGGATTAATAAATCATGGGAATATCTGATGGACTTGCCAAGAGGGAATCATAGACAATATCTGAGTGTCATTAAGAAAAAAACTCCTTTTACGGCCCTGTAATCCCTTATTTTGAGATAGGGCAACTGAATAGAGCTGAGCATTTACTAGCCGGATGCCCTTCCTTAATCCATGTGTAGTTTGCAGCAGATATTTTCTCTTTGTGCCCTGAGAGAAAAATATTTGCCACTGTCTACGACTGAACTCTCAACCTTACAAGTGGAAGATAAATGTCTTCACCACAAGGACACCATGCCAATAGGAGAAAGCAAAATGGATGTATCAAATAAATCCCAATAAGAAGGAAAATTGGAGTACAAGTTAAGAGTTCTGATCAATATTTCAAAATGATACAACTCCTGGGACACACTGCTGACAATGACAATGTCAAACCCAGCATCTTTCTTTAAAAAAAGTAATTTGGAGCTATATATTAGCTGCCAACAGACAGAAAAAAGTATTTAAAAAATGGCCTTAGACTCCAGAGTGAAATTAATGGTAGTATTGCCAAATAGGCAGTTGAGAGACAGCCAAATGAAGGGGAAAACTTGAACATTTTCTTAATTTGAAGTGATTTGAAATTGAGCCACAAGGAACATTTTTTTAAAGCAAAGCTACAGACAGGGACAATGAAAAAGGAAAGCAATTTCATTAATAGACCCCTTGATTACTTCAGTTCAAATAAGCAAACAGTAACTGCATCCAATATGAATGTAGCATATCATTCTAGCACTTCAGCAATACCCATGTCCCTTCAGAATATATTCCACAATTGGCTGATCACAAACTAACCACCTCTCCCACAGACATCCAATACAATCAATCAATTTTTATTACAGTCATAGCTTAGCATTACAAATAAAAGCATTATAAACAACAATGACAACAACAATAATAATAAATAGAAGACAAAGCATTATATTACAATTGGTGATGGAATATCACTGGCAGTTGGAGTTTGCCTAATTTTGCACACAGCATAACAGAATTTGGCCACATTCAGAGAAATTACTTTGTACTGGTCTGATGACAGTTGTACGTAGAAGAGATCAGTATTTCCTGATATTTTATTCAGTGAGGTATTATAAATTGAGCCTGCAAGTCCTTATAAAGTCAATACAAGCCACAATGAGCCACACCTTTATTGTTGCAATCAACACTGCAGCACAAAACCCAACCTTTTTTTGCTTGTGCCAAAAAAAAATGCAAATCTGTAAGTCATATGGTTTCCATCAAGAAGTTGTCACTTTTGTGAACACTTATCCTTTTCAGGGGTGGGTTTGGCAGAGAATACTACTGTGTGGGCGTGCTTGACGTGTGCTGCACGCACATGTGCAATACAATTAAAATTGCTATGCGCAGAAACAGAAAAAGAAGATGGCGCCACCGGTTCGGGGCATGGCAGGCCTGGGTTGCTGTTGGTTCCGGTGACCCAGGCCGCTAAGCTACTACCGGTTTAGCAAAACTGGTTCGAACCAGTAGGAACACACTACTGATTCTTGTATTAAACAGCTATCAGGAAGCATCAATGTATCTTATTTCTTAATGTTTATTTTCATTTACATTTTTAAAATATTATTTGAATGTATGTCCCACATAGAGAGGCAAAGCTAGCTTCTATTCCAGGTGCCTCCCTGTAACATTTTAACCTCTTTAAAGACAAGAGCTTAAGTGATAACGATGTCCGTATGCTTGAATGCCAATTTCCTAACTAATGAAGAACTGTAAAATAATATTTTTCATTTTTTCCCTTTTAATTATATTAGCAGGATTGCATCCACAGAATGCATATTACCTTTGTATTAGTAAAAATGTAGTTTGGGGGTTTATTTTACTGAAAAAATATTAAAATTGAAATCCAGAAAGCACACAGACCTACAGTGCTTATTTTTGTTTTGTTACATGTTGTAAATTTTTTGGTATTGAATTTTTTATTGGTTGGGCACTAAATATATTGCTGGAACAGAAAACGATCCTTGGTGCAGCTGTATAGCAAAATTATTAATCAAGAAAGTTGCATCTGAATAATGTTTGGAAATATATTGGTATTTAGGTAAGTATATCAAGTCTGAAATGAAGGTTCAGATATTGTTGTATAAAATCAGGCCTCCCCAGTACACTTAATGGTAAGGGACCAATGCATCAATACAGCTGTCAGATTACAAATAAGAATCTCACTAAATTAAATACTCAGATGGTAAGCAAGCATTTACATTTTCCTGTTAGCCCATTACAGGAAAAATAATACTCTTATCAATCCAACAAATATATTACAGCATATCTTTCATAAGCATCACCAAAAACATGCAGGCATATATCACAATAAATACTTCAGGAATAATGCATCAATTTATTTACTAAATGCCCTGAATTGAAATCAATCTATTTCTATGCCATTAACTGACTTGGATTGTTCTTTAAGAGCAGAAGAGGATAAAAAAAATCAGGACAAATGATAAATGATTTTTCTGATCACATTTACTATCTACAATCTTGTCAGGATGGTATAAATCTATTGGGACAAAGCTGAATAACTGCTTTGGAAACCCACAATCCTTCAGAATATGCTGGCAATGGTAGAGCCAAACTCAACAATGGCCATGGCCAGAATATAAAGCAAGAAAGCCACTTATTTTTATTCTCTCCTAACCTCCTAACCCAGATTAATTACTCCTGCTAGACTTTTTGACATAAAGTCAACAAGCATGCTTAACACTTGAATTGTTTTCCACTAAATTTGGTGTTTCCATATCAGTGGTGGGTTCCGGATCGCATTGTAACCGGTATGCTGCAATGGGGCCCGCAGCACATACATGCGTACTTACCACCTGCGACGCTCCAGCTGCTTGGCAGATCATCACACAAGTGCCATACGTTCCATGTACGTAAGCCCTGATTGGCTCAAATAGCGGTAAGGAGAGCGGGTGGGCTCCAGCGCACCGGTACAGAACAGTACCTGTGCTCCCAGCAGGCACCGGTATGCCTGTACCAGGGTGTACCAGTTGTATCCTACCACTGTTTCACATATATTTCAAAATCCAAATAAAGGATTTAGATTTTAAAAACAGCTGTTAGAGAAACATCTAATAATATTTTACTTTACAGTATACTGTATGCAATACTAGTAACTCACATTCTATAGATGGATATATGGGTAATTCTTAACTTATGCTCACAACTGAGCCCAAAATTTCCGTTGCTTAACATTTGTTAAGTAAATTTTGCCCCATTTTACATCCTTTCTTGCCAAAGTTGTTAAGTGAATTACTGCAGTTGCTAAATTAGTAACACAGTTGTTAAATGAATCTGGCTTCCCCTTTGACTTTGCTTGTCGGAAGGTCACAAAATGAGATCACATCACCGTGGGGCACTGCACCCATCATAAATATGAGTCCGTTGCCAAGCATCTGAATTTTAATTATGTCACCAGAGGGATGCTGCAACAGTTGTAAGTGTAAAAAATGATCATAAGTCACTTTTTTCAGTGCCGTTGTAACTTTGAATGGTCACTAAATGAACCGTTGTAAATTGAGTACTACCTGTATAAGGCTACAATTTGTCACAAAAGCAACATGGTACTCCTTATGCTGTTTCAGTAATATCTGAAACTTTCTATTCTATTATTCTTTTTACCTTTTTGTACTTTATTTTGGCATATATTTTTTGCTGTTTTAAGAAGCGAACCAAGTAAATACACTAACAAGTCTTAAAGCTGATTCACACATGTGGGCATATCAGCTGACTTCTTATTTTAATTTCTTCCTATGAACAATGAAGTACATAATAATCTTCTGATAGATTGGTCAATTTCTTCTATTAGTTGCAGAAACCTCCTAAAATGTTGATCCAGGAAGCATTTCTTATGTTCTAAGCAGAGGTCGGTTTCAGCTGATACGCACTAGTACACACGTAGAGGGTCATGGAATTTAGCGTGCCTTCCCATACCAGGGCTTCTGGAAGCCCTGTACTGGAACGGTCCCTCCCCTGGTCTGCCCCCAGTTCGCTCCTCCCTCCCGTCTGGTTGCTGCTCTCTATCTTGCCTGGCCTGGCTGCACCATGCTTGCCCTTCCCATCCACTTCCTTTGCCGGATTCAGCTCTTGGAAGAAGCCTGCACTTCCTTCTCTTTGACAAGCGTCTTGCAAAACTTTGCAAACCACTTCTCAAAGAGAAGGAAGGGGGAGGGGCATGGATTTCTTCAGACGATCCCAGAAAGGCCACTTTGCCTCCACTGCTCTCCTTTGTGCACTGCAGGTATGGCCTCAAGGGGAAGATGTACTACCAAGGCAACAACATCCCTCGGATCACAGTGAGGTGAAGCACCCTCAGGCATATTCTGCTGACCTTGGATGGCCGAGGCAAGTGAGTGGGAAGCTCCAAAACTCTGGCTAGAAAGGGAAGGGGCACCTGGCAAGGGGTACAGCTTCCCTTTGAGCCTTCGAAGCTACATTCAGCCTGCTCAGCTCCCGGGGATGCTTTCCCAACTGGCCGCCAATTTATAAACAAAAATTAACCATCTTCTTTTCAACTTTCCATTTCAATGAGAATTTTTTAGAAAAAATGTTCATTGAAATTGAAAGTTTAAAAGAAGTTGGTTAATTTCCATTTATAAAGGTCACGTGGCAGCGGTGCATGGGCTGCTGACTGGCCCAGTGCCTGGCCAAAGTGGCGGGGCTGTCCTGGAGCATCTCCCAGCTGGGAAGGGGCACCAGGAGAAAGTGGGGCCGCCAAAAGCCCAACTGCAGCCAGCAATGGGGCACGAAGGAACAGCTGGCCAGCAGAACTGGGAGAGTCCCCTGGTTGGTGATCTGGTGGGGAGGCTGCGTGGGCCTGGAGGCAGCCAGGAGGTGGGGGTTGAGGCTGCTCTGGGTACCTGCAATGGGAGGCAACCTGCCACCTGCAGCTCTCAGAGGAAGGAGGCAGGGAAGCAAGCCCTGGCCTCATCCCTGCTTCCTTCCTCAAGAGCTGGCTTTGGGGATGGCCAGCCTCTCCCTCTTTCACTCACCTTCCACCTGGAAGCTCTGCCGGTGGGGCGCCTCCCATTTTGCCTCTCAGGAGACTGGGTACAGTGGAACATACCGTGAAGATGCATCCATGTCACCACCACCAGCAGCATCCAGGTAGCAGTGGAGCCACTTCTTCTTTAGGGGTTAGTGGAGGATCAGCTGCAGCAGCCCAATCCTGACCACCTTTCCCCAAACCCAGACAGTGCTCCTTCCACATCCCTGGTGTCCAAGCTGCAGCAAGTGAAATGCCACTTCAGCAGTGCTTATCACCAGCCAGGCTGCAAAGCACACAGAGCAGAGAGCAGCCACACCCACAGAAGCAGAACCCAGCTGCTGCCGCTGCTGCCACCTTGCTGTTGCTGGTGGTGGTAACATGGATGCATCTTTGCTGTACATTCCGCTGCAGAAAGAAAAAGGGGGAGAGGGACACAAGAAAGAAATAAAGGAAGGGAGGGAGGGAGGGAGGGAGGGAGGAAGGAAGGAAGAGAGATACACGAAAGAATGGAAGGAAGGAAGACAAAGGAAGGAAAGA
>JAPKID020002275.1:0-13524 GCA_026931265.2 Tropidonophis doriae | reverse complement strand
TTTGCGCTTCGCCCACCTCTCAGGAGCAATCAGTCCGTCCTCGAGGTGGGCCCGTGATAAAAAAGGGGGCCACGCCCACGAGAGGGGAGCCTCCCGCAGGCAAAGGAGATCGTGCCTAGAATACATTGAACAATCCGGGGGCCCTAAGGCCTGGGCGGCAATACCCAGCAAACCTACATATCCATAGAGAAAACACAGTTAAAACAGAGCGCTGATAAATTAAAGTGCGGCTAGATTGCAGTAGCCCGGGGGCCAGTTCAATTCGGTATGAAGGCTCAAATAAGATGGAACAGTTCAGCCTTCTCCTCTCCGGTGCACCAACTCTGCTAGCTCTTCCTGGGAACCTCCATTAAACCTTCTTCCCACACCAAAACACCAGCGGGTTGGTCTCAAACAAAACCACCTTTCATGCTGTCCTTTCTTTCTCCAGTCTTTCTACTTTCTACTTTCTTTCTTTCTTTCTTTCTTTTCTCCAACATCCCAAACCATCATCTCGGTCTTTCCAATCTCCAACTCCAACTCCCACTCCAACTTCTTCCTGCGTTCCACTCTCTCTCCGTCCATCCAGCAACTTCCAGCAGCCATAAGTCCGACATTCAAAGTAACGTTCAACAAATCCAAATCCAAAGCAGGTGGGGTGGCCCACAGAAAACCGGTCCGGTCGGGCGGGGCTGCATGAATCCAAGCAGCAGATGTCAGTTCGTTCCCAGCTCGCCCCGGCTCTGCCGACACCCCAGCTCCAGCTCTCACTCTCACTCCCCCCGGCGTCTCGGCGTTTCAACATCTCAGCGTCTCAGCGCCACAGCGCCTCAGCGTCTCTTCCGGGTTCCGCTCCTCTGTGTCTCTTCAAGGAATGATTTTAAGCCTCCACCGCCACACCTCCATCTTCAAAAATACCCGGCGTGACGGCTGGTAATTCGGCATGCTGGGCCAGCCCCCCGTGATGGAAAAGAGAGGCTGGCAGACCACCACTGGGCTAAAACAGCCCCCGACTCCTCTCCGCGTTCACAGGCACGACTCCATCTTGCGTCTGCGCAAACATTTCATAACATCTGATCTGGTCACTGTGGGTTTTCTTCCCCAGTACCTATCTGTGCTAAGCTTTAAAAAAAAAAAGCCTGGAGTGAGAATTTTTGATCTTGATGTTCAGAGAAATAGATTGAAGATTTACACCTTTTCGCCCTAAGTAATACTGACTAGGAAATTCAATAATGACCCTTATCCACAATGCTCGGGATGGTTAGGCATGCACTTTTGAAATGGCAGATCTATCACCATTGCAGGAAAACATTTATACATCTGGTAATTACAAATTATTTGGACCAGTCTCAACAGGCAATTGTGTTCTTCCTATTAAAGAATGTGTGCCACAAAGTCTGTTGGATGGAGGCAGAATTCAGCGGCATAGATTGCTTAATAGGATATAATATAGGCATGCTTGCTTCATATCTGCTGTGGATAGGCTTTTAGTCTAGTTATCTTATACTTTATACTTATACTTTAACATAGTTTTCTTCCCCTTTTTTCTGCTTCTTTTCATTTATGACTATGAATTCTTTAATAAAACAAATAAATAAAGTGTATATGAGTAAACCTGCTTTGAATTAATTTGGGGGATTAGCTGACTAGATCAACTAGCAATAGAGAATACTTAAATCTATAAGCGTATTTCCGGATTCTTCATGGGAATCTTATTTTGACTCCATTATTGACATTTTACAAGTTTAATTAGTTTAATTATTTAACTAATTAATTTAATTTTTTACATAGCTGTTATTCTGATCTCAATAATCAAAACTTTTGGGAGAAAAAGTTCTTGGTCAATTAGGGTTTCAATTACATTAATTACACTAATATAGCACAATCAAAATTTAATACAATTGATTCTTCCTGAATGTCTTTATAGCGTTAACCTTCTCTTTGCCTCCGTTAAGGATGTTGAAAGAACAGGGCCTATATCTGGTAGGACTGCAGTGGAGAAAGAGAATTGTAAGGAGCAGAAATTTTGCATAAATATATCTTATTTTGGAGGAAGTTTCATTCTTTACTGTGACCTGATTAGATTCAATGCAGGTTTGGTAGGTCCCCTTGACTTCCAAAGGAGAAGGAGAGACTGTCCTAGTTCGTCTTAAGCATGCAGAAAACTTTATTTCATAAAACAGCTCTATCAAGATATTTTGGTAATATTTCTTAGGATTTGATGAATGATAGAAAAGGTAAGGGAGTTCCAAAACCATGTTTGTTTTTGCTTTCTTGTTTACATTAAGGTTTGCTGACAAATTGTGGTTAGCCTGCAAAACATGGTGGTACTGGGTCATCTCATTGCTATATTGAAGAACATATGTGATTATCAGAAAGCAACTGTTAGAATGGACTATGGCGCAACCAAGTAGATCAAGATTGAAAAGAAATAGGCCAAGCATGTATATTATTGCTTTATTTGTTTAACTTAAGTGCAGTACATAGCATGAGAAATGATAAAGTAGAAGAAAATGTGACCCTCTATGAGGTAGAAGCACCTGAACAAATACACAAGAACACTTAAAAAAAGAATCGATCAAGAATAGCTAAAGGACAGCAAAGGGTATTATATAAGCTACATATTATGACTGGAAACCTGCGTGTTGACCTTCCATTTCTCAGAATTGGAGAAAAGGAGAAGGAAGGAATAGATTTCCCAGGAAACAGTCTGAAGAGGAGAGTCTAAAATTTGCCTTTGGAGAAAGCAGATCAAAGACAAAGATGACCTTTTTTTAAAAAAAAGTATCTTGCCTGTTATTCTTTCTCCTAATGTTCCTTGTGGCCATTAGGATAATGGTGAATCAATGCTTCTGGAGTTGTATTTGCAACATTTGCTTCTAAAATGAATTAATCTTAATAAAGCCAGATTAATATATTTTGTGTTTGAACATAACAAAAGCATCAACTACAGTACATGATGTGAAGCATAGCAGCACTAACTGCATATCACTAGACTCATTTGCCCTTCAATCTATTCTATGATGACAAAAGATTTGTAGTCAGTGGGATCATTTACATATTTCATATTTTACACAATAAAATATGAAAACATTGCACTTTGGCTACAAAATAATCATGAGTGAAGTTGAGAGTAACACAGAAAGAAGAAAGTATTTTAAATTTTTGGCCAAGAGAATTTTTTCCCAGAAGCAGGAAACAATCCTACTCTGAGAAAAATGTTGAAATCACTAGAATTTTTTTTAAAAAAAAGTTTTGACAGCTTCCATTCATACACACAGATATGAACTTGTCCAGATAAAAATTATTTAAACAGATGCTTGTTACTTCAAATAGAAAGTCCTCAGTGAGATTTCAAATGTGGTTTTTTATTTGTCTTTTCACTGCATATGTAAAATGAATAAATTTAGCACCATGTTTGTAATTTTGCCTTGAAGATAGAGGCTACTGTGAGCTGCAGTCTAATATTTGAAAGTCACAGTTCATCAAGTCTGATAGCCAGTAAAGGATTTAATAGTGGGAAGTTCTAGATTACTAAAAATAATCTAAGAACATTTAGAAAATAATGCATTACTACAACCAACATGTGTTTGCAAATGCCAGATCTTATATTATTTTAAAACACACATACACATATACTTGTACAATTACTAAACTAATAATAAATTATGGGAATACCACTGTAACACATCAGACAATTTTGGTAAAGCTTTTATTAAGCTCGCTTGTGACATTTTTGCTGAAAAAATGTTAACATGTAAACTAAGATAGATAGTTGAGCATTCATTCACTTATCCATTCATTCATTCAAGGCAGTGTTCTTTTACAGGCCTCCTTAAGATGGCTAAAGTTTAAAACCTGGGAGGAGAGGTCAACATTTATCCACATCTTTTCAATCTCTGTGGACTTCTCTTCCCAATGAGAAGTTCTTTAAACTGAAGAGTTCTTTTAGTCAGAAGATCCCAAGAGTTTTGAACTGGTGGGTACATTTGTAATATGGGTAATTGTGGGAGCATCTACACAAGAGATTCCTGGTAATACCCATTCACTCATTGATTCCAATAGAGAATGCAGGGAGTTATATAGAAGCAAGTTCAGGGGTGGGTTCCTGCCAGTTCTAACCTCTTCTATAGAAGAGGTTCCACAAATCTACAGTGCCGTTTAGAACCTAGCTACATACGAGACCGCCTCCTGCCCCATACATCCCTTCGACCGATCCGCTCCCACAGAGAGGGCCTTCTCTGGGTACCGTCGGCTGAGCAATGCTGGTTGGCGACGCCCAGGGGAAGGGCCTTCTCTGTGGCGGGCCCAGCCCTCTGGAACGACCTGCCCCTCGATCAACGCACCACCTCGGACCTCCGCCTCAAAAAGCACAAGCCAGCCTAGCATAACCCCCCGTTTCTGACTTTTATGTGTATACATTTTAATTATTGGGTTTTCTAAGTATTTTAGCACAGGGTATAATTTAATAGTTTTTTTAATAATTTACTTTTGTATTTATGTATGGTTTTAATATTGCCTGTGCACCGCCCTGGGTCCTTTTTCAGGAGAAATTTAATAAAAATAAAATAAATAAATAAAGTGCTCATCTCCATTTCAAAGCCTAAGAGCCATACCGACCACATGACCATGGACAGTGCTGTCCGAGGACATCTCCGTGGTCATGTAGTCGGCATGACTAAATGCCGAAGGCACACGGAATGCTGTTACCTTCCCACCAAGGTGGTCCCTATTTTTCAACTTGCATTATGTGCTTTTGAACTGCCAGGTTGACAGAAGCTAGGACAAATAACAGGAGCTCACTCCATTATGCAATGATAGGGATTCGAACCATCAAACTGCCAATCTTTCTGATTGACAAGCTCAGCTTCTTAGCCACTGAGCCACCATGTCCCTGTGTTGAAATACAGAACTAAGGAAACAAGGCTACTTTTTCCTTCCTTCTGAGAAATGGACTAATATCATAAAAGTTGAATAAAATCAAATTTGGGGTGAGGCAAATATTAAGTAGGGCCATGTGGTTATACTCATGATGGTCCTTATGGCAGGTTGGAGAACTATTTTCTCTCAGACCCTGGGGATTCATTTAGTTAGGTGCACAATCATTTGTCATTTTCCTATGCAACACTGTACTTGGCCTTTCTCTCCTGCCCTTAGGCTTCCAGTGGAGGATCAAGTGAAAGGAGACATCACCATGCCACCATACCCAAAGTACTCTCAAATTCCCTACTAAGAATATACATGCTGCATATGAGTATTATTATTTGCACTTGATGATCCTGTAGACAGGAGCTGCTTCTATGGTGATAGGTGTAAGAGTGCTAATTCTGACTCTCTGCCCTGTTCCTTGACTTGGCTCTTTTCCGATCTATGCTGGAATGTCCTTGCTTTAGAGTGAAGGCAATGAACTTCTCTCTCTCCCAGCCTCTTGCCCAGAAGCCAAACAGAGAATATAAATGAAGCAAAGTAAAGGATCCCTGCTAAAATATGAAATGTTGCACCATTGCCTATGGAAAAAATGGAGAGTGGGAACTAGTGCAGACAGAGCATTGGATGGAACTTCTCCCATGATCCCGCATAAACTGGGAGAAACATTTCGACGTGTTTGCATTTGCTCCAGTCGTGTTTCATGGTCTGGGGAAAATGTTTGCCCTGAGTTTCCAGTCACCTCTGGTAGAGGACAGTCAACTTGGCCTCAGAACCCTGTCCCGAAGCTATGTTTTCTGTGGCCAGGAGAAGGTTCAGCAGTTTGTATTTCTTGCCTCCTTCCAAAAATGCTGACTATTTTGTAGCTGGAGAGCCAAGTGGTTCTGAAATCTATAAGAAAGTCCTTCGTCACTTGTACCATGCATGTTCTCAGTGTGGGTAGGAGGGATGTAAGGGAAAGTTATCTACCAATCAAGACTTGCTCTAACTCTAGCCCAAACCAAATGCCCAGCCAGCATTATTGTCATACTGGGAGAGCCTACAGAAATACAATTCCGTCTCCTGGCTTAATCTCAAACTGTGTGAAAGTAGGCAAGAGACACTGTTGTAATTGCCTTACAACAACAATCTTCTCCCTAGGCTACAAAAACCACCTGAATATTAGATTATATCCCAAAGAGATCTTTATTTCCATTTATTGATATTGATAATCCAGATTGTTGAATAAAAAATATTGTAGACTAAATTTGCTACATTCAAATTTAAACATTTGGAGGGCAACGGGTTACCTATCCCTGGTTTAAGAAAATCAGACCAAACAAGCAATAGCTAAACCAGTGTTTCTCAATCCCAGTGATTTTAAGATGTGTAGACTTCAAGAATAGAATAGAATAGAATAACAGAGTTGGAAGGGACTTTGGAGGTCTTCTAGTCCAACCCCCTGCCTAGGCAGAAAACCCTATACCAGGGGTCCCCAAACTTTTTGGCACCAGGGACCTGTTTCATATTAAAAAAAATTCTGCGGACCGGGTGGCCATGGCTCAGCCGGTGTAGAGGGGGACGGGGTGGGTGAGGAACAGGCGGCACACCGGTGCACGGGGTGTGTGTGTCGGCTCACTTGCCCCTCTCGGGCCCCCAATGGCGCAGGCAGCCGCACCTGCGTTCTCCCGCCCGCTCTGCCCAAGGGGCTGCCCCCTCCTCCTCTCTGGCCCTTTCTAAGAATTGTGCCACTCACTGCGGCCCGGTTCCTAGCAAGCCACGGACAGGAGGTTGGGGACCCCTGCCCTATACCATTTCAGATAAATGGCTATCCAACATCTTCTTAAAAACTACCAGTGTTGGAGCATTCCCAACTTCTGGAGGCAAATTGTTCCACTCATTAATTGTTCTAACAGTCAGGAAATTTCTCTCCAGTTCTAAAATTACTTCTCTCCTTGATTAGTTTCCACCTATTGTTTCTTGTTCTACCCTCACGTGCTTTGGAAAATAGTTTGACTTCCTCTTCTTTGTGGCACCCTCTGAGATATCGGAACACTGCTATCATGTCTCCCCTGGTCCTTCTTTTCATTAAACTAGACATACCCAGTTCATGCAACTGTTCTTCATAGTTTTAGCGTCCAGTCCCCTCATCATCTTTGTTCAATTCCCAGAATGCCCCAGGCAGCAAGTCCACATATCTTAAAAGTTGCTCCAATTGAGAAACTCTAGGCTAACCCTAAGGCCATCCACAAAATCAACCTGCTCCACGTGAACCACCCAGGAAGCTGGTCGTTTCGTCAGCTCTGCCGAAATTGCCAAACCTTTCCCGACCGAAGAGCACGTGCTCTTCCCGAACGAGTCAATCGCCTAGCGCGTGTGCACAGTGTGGCCTATGTTTGTTGTTGTTGCCCTTGTGGTCGTACAATCAACCAGTCCAGCAGGGCGGGGGGAGGAAAAAAGGAGCAAACTTTACCCTATTGAGCAAAGGAAAACTTCCAGAGACGGGGAGACTTCGCTCACTCCACCCCTTCCAGACGCCCGATCAAGTTTCAATGCCTCTCGTTTTTCTATATAAAGCCAGCCCTGGAGTCAGGCGTGGGAAGTTCAGGGCGCGCTCGTGGACGGTTCTTTGGTAAACTGGCTGCGTTCCTGCTGCCGGTACTTTTCTGCGACCCAGCTTTATTGTTCTCCCGGGAGGTACTCGGGTTTGGAGAGATCTGGTTGCCCGAAAAAAAGTGAAAAGGGGTTCCAGGACACCGCGGTGCGACGCGAAAACAGGTAATCAGAGCTCTGCTTATGTTCTTCTCCGTTTGTTTTTCTTGGGATGCTAGGAATGCAAATCCACATTTTCAATTAGGGCAAATTCTTTTCTGAAGTTTTCTTTGGAGGTGACTTCAGCAAGCGCCTTTATACGATCCTTTTTATTTATTTTGTTTAAAGGCAATGGGGATGCTAGAAAGTTCTTCTGCAGAGATTTCACGGAGACTCAACGAGAGTTGCGGGTTGGGACTAGTTAATCCGAAACGGGCCTCCTTAGAAGAAAAAACTATAAAAGCAGCTTGGCCTTTAGTTTCTGAAGGCTTTGGAGGAATTTGAAGCACATATCCTGAATATATGAGTGAGAATAAGACTTGAATCCTACACAGAATGGTCTCTCGGCGAAGAAATCACTGCTTGTTCAAAGGGGTAATCTGGTAGCAGCACACGGAGCATATTTTGTATTCTGGAAGTATAGTCTCAGCCTGCATTTCTGAGCATCTTCAGATCCTGGAAAAAGGGATGAAAGCTAGTAGACTCTTTCAGTCAAGCAGACAGAAGAACTAAGTGAGACAGACATAATTCTGTAAACCAGGCATTTCAACTTCAGCAACTTTAAAATGCCTGGATTTTTAATTTCCCAAATTTCTCAGCCAGATTGAGGAACATTGCTGTAAATTGTACCAAAGGTGCTTTTTTTTCAAAAGGCAACTGGACTTCCATGTAAATCCTTCCATTCTCTGCCATCCAGTGGAAGCTTCTTGGATGGAAAGCAAAATATCTTCAAAGAAAAACATGAAAGTCCAGTTGCGTCTTGAGGAAAAAAAAAAGCATCTTTAGGAAAACCATAACCAGCGTGACTGGGAATCTCCATAGACACTGCTGTAAACTATTCATTGTGTCTTTTTTGAGACTCCAAAGAATTCTTCCAATTGCAAGTATGTTTATTTGCTGCCAAGACAAATTGAGGAGGACAGCTAGCAGGGTAAAGGATTGTGGGAATTGTAATTAGAAATAGCAGGAGGGGATCCAGTTGCTGTCCCCATCTTACATTTTTATAGAAGGAGAACAAAATAGATGGGTTTATTTTTATGTAAGAAGAATTAATCTCAAGGCGTTGGGCATGAAAAAGCCAAGGTATAAGTCGAATAAATAAATCCACATATATGGTATGTTAAATATATTCCCTCTACAAAACCCAGCCTTATAGAGATACAGTCAATATTGTTATGCAAATAGGTAATATGATTTCCTATCCATAGGCTATGGAAAATTAATATGGAGTTTTCCAATTTTCTTTCAACCTGCAGGGTGCCCTGGCAATTTGTTACTCTGCAACAACATAACAATGGCAACTGTGCCTTCAGCTGGCTGCCTTTTAGCCAAGAACCAATACTACAGAAGTGAGTATTGTCCTCTGAAATCATGGATGATTTTTGTGTTCTCAATATTTGCATGATATTAAAACTGATTTCCTTCTGTATAAAAGAGAGTGCCCTGTATAGTTTTTATATTGCCATAGAGTTTGATATTTAACCTTCCTAGTTAGCCTAGCAACATCAAGGAGTTTCTTCAGTCTCTTCCTTTATTCAGCTTGTGAATAATTTAATTTTCTACTTATTGCAATCCATCTCATGTCTTTGATGTACAATCTTTGGATGTGATCCAGTCTTATCACAGACTATGATAAATTTGTGCACTTGAACCTAATGAAAGTCAGTGACTCAGAGCACTATTAATTGATAAGATACTAATGTTATATGTGCCTGAATAAAAATAAACCAGCAGCTCCTTGAAGGCCAATATGCAAATATCAGAATGGAATATGAACAGTTATAGTGCTAACTCCAGCTAGTGAGTGTGTTATTGACAAACTGTCAGTCCTGAAGTTGATTAGGTCACCTGACCTTTATTTCTTGAGTTATAGAAAACTGAAAACAACAGCTAATAGGTTTGCATTATATAGTTATTTTAAAAAAAGTAAAAACTATTCTCCTTTCTTTTTAAGTTGACAATTATATGGTCTAGCTTTCCATGCATAAAATGGCTACCCTCTTTTCAGAAGGGATCATAATCTGATTGGTAAAATGGTCATAGTACACATGTTGTTTTATAATCTGTATTATCAAAGGCATTTTAGGTTTTGAACAGGAATACATAAAATGTTGGATTTTAAGGAACACTAAATACTACTTTACTTTTTAATAAGATGTTCTCCACTTTCCGAAATAGAATGTCATATTTCTATTTTCACATATAGCACGATTGAATTCTGAGTCCAGTGTTTCTTCAAGCAGTTCATCTTGCTGTTCTGATCCCACGTCATTCTCAGACCAGGAAAAAAATCACCACGGTATTATATATGTGTTTATTAAAGTTTCTAACTGTTGTCCAGAAAAAGCATGCAAAAATATTCCACTATCTTCTATTGTACACTTAATCTCTATATGTTTTCAGTGAAATCTATGCTTGATCTTTCACCAATATTGCTGATTCATTAAAAGTAATAGTTTTCTGTATGGTTTGAAGCTTTATTATACAATGGATATTTTGCATCTTCCATTTATAGGCTTACCTGAAATGTTTGAAAAGTGTTGGTGGATAAAAAGCTTTTTTCACAGTGAGCCAACACCTCCAAATGTAGGCAGAAAAACCTTATCAGCCAGCAGGTAAGAACTGTTTCTCTCCTGGAGTACACAATTTATTTGAACTAATGTTCTTTAGAATTTTGTCTCACGCTAATGTGCTACTTGAGGTTCATTCTGATGCTAATTATAACTGTAGTTTATATAGAAGTATATACTCAACGCAGAATAGAGTTTAAAATAGAGCTTAAAACAGACTTTAAATCTGCTTATTCGGGACAAAGATAGACTTTGTGATTATTCCTTTTGCCATGTCTCTTAAACAGCTGCAATAGTTTCTCCTGAAAGCTTGGCAGTAATTCTTTACACTAATCATGTTCATAAATCATGATTTCTGTCTTGACAGTACTAACAGCTGATTGGGATATCAAGTTGAAAGTTCCTGCCGGGACATTATAGACAGTCATGTCTTGAAATAAATTCACTTCTGTGAAGAAAATGAACTGCTTGAGAATTCAGTTGTAGAAAAAATACAGAGGATCAAGGATTTAATCAGAGCTTATTCATCAAGCAACCATCTTTACAGTGTCTGCTGCAAGAATTCTTGATAATGAACAGGTGTTCTACATTTCATAATTTTTGTGCTTCTCAAGAGAAAATACAAACGCCAAGTCAAATGGGATATGTATATCTGATTACTTAGGATATCTTTTACTAAATTAAAATGCTACAGATTGCTTGGGTCTAAATCTTGTAAGGTTACCATACCTTTATGTAGCAAAATAGACCACCTCTTTCCGCAGAATTTAAGTTTGGAATGTTAACTATGATAAACTTCTATATGGTGAATAATTTACTTAAATACCGAATACAAATTTCTCTTACTTGTCAACAGCTAGAAGAAAACTGGTTAAGACATTATTTATGGTCTTACATTAAAAAACAAAAATGGAACTTACTCAGTATTAAACTCCTTATCTGATTCTAATTCTACCATTTGCATTGGAGCTTGCTTTCATAGTTGTGTTACTATTGTATATTACAGCTTTGACATCAAGTAGTATACAATTTATATTAACTCTTCAAATTAAAGATAATTTAAGAACTCTGGATTGAATTTTTTTGATTTTTGATGTATACCATTCTGTTTCAAAGCATAGGTAAAAACTATAGATCCATATTCTGCTTTGTAGGAGTTGTAAGTTTTATATATTTACACTAAGGAATATATATTGGTATCACATGAGGAAATCTGTGACTGCTGAATATTCTAAATTGAAATATTTAATATATTGATGTTTCGACTATTCCTTTGTCACCCTTTTATTCTTCTGATTAATTATACACAATGTTCTGTGGTATGAATGAATAGTAACATCAAGTTTCAACAATTTTGCTTTGTCAAATTTTTATTTACCTGAATGCATTATTACTGATTACATAATGCTTTCAAACAAACCAACCCACACTTTTTCTGTCTAGTGGAAAAAGATTAATATACCACAATAAAATATAAACCCACAGTAAGTCTGTCCTTAAAGTGTGTGTCCATTTTGATATCTTTTTTTCTGTCTGTTCAACTTTGTATATAGAAGCTTATTTATAATATTTGCCAAGCAATGTGTTAATGTATGTAACTTGTTTTTTTTATGAAATTTTGTATTAATAAAAATTGATAAAGTTGCCTTCTGGTTATTTCTTTTGAACAAGGTTTCTACTAAATATCTCTAAAACACTGTGGCAGTGAAGTGAAGCTGTAGGCAATTTTGTGTACACAAATCTAGTAAATGCTTTTTCTTTGCCCTTATAGATGTGCACATAGTGTTCAATGCCAGGGGAAAGTTTTCCTGAGAAACAATAGATTATTGACACAATGTATTAATAGGCACCTTTGCCAGTTTTAAGCATTAGTTTGCAATTAGTTGTTGCTCTTCTGTATAACCAGACTACAGTTTTCCTGATTTGTAGTCAAAGCCTCAGTTTAGGAAAGGTCACCTTGCAGGCGAGAAGGAAAAACAACAAGAACTATGCTTCATTTCGATTGACTTACCCATTGGGACATTTCAGATCTTTTTATAGGCTGGTAAGCATTATAGTTGACAAATTACAGCACAAACATAAATGATGAAAAGTTACACTGTTTTTTAAAGTTATACAACCTAAAATATATCTCCTTAATTTTATGTCCTTGGGAGGCGTCACTTAAAATTGAGATAAATACAAGTTATAGAAAGATATTGTCATTGAAAAAATAATGAATGATAAAATCAATACGCATGCCTTTTTTCAACATAAATTGTTGAATGCACTTAGGGAATATCAATTGGGAAGGAAAAAGCAGGCCCTAATTAAATACACTTAAAAACCTGTATCAAAGTCATTTTTTTAAAATGTGAAATTTAACAAGCAGATTAAAAAAAAATGCACAATCCTAGTAGGGTAAAGTAGTTTGGGATCTTTGAGTCACCTGACTTAGAGAATACCAAATATAACTCTTAAGTAGATTACAGGTAGACCTGATTTACCGATTGCCTTGTTTAGCAATCACAGTTACGACGATGGAAAAGTTACTACCAATTTTCACAAGTCTATAAAGGAAAGGAAACCAAAAGATTGTAAGCACAGTTCAGTTTTGCTTACTGTCTGAGTTTCTGTTCCCACTTGGCCTCATTAAACGAGAACTTCACATCTGCTTCTAGACTCTTTGTTTTCTGTATGAACGTTAGATTGAAGCGATAGCCAATAAAGGCTTCACTCAGCTGTCTGGTGTAGAAAATTTTGAAAACAAGTCATTCTGCCTTTGTTGCCTCATTACTGTTATGCAACCTAAATGGGAATGTCTTGAATACCATCAAGAAACTATTAGTACAAAACGACATTCAATTAAATGTTTTATTTTATTGGGAATTTAACTAGGACAATCCAATTAAATACTGTAGGAGACTCATTGGCTATTCATTTCCAGACACAATTCAAGGCATTTTGTCATCCCCTTTAACATGTTCTAGGTCCTAGAATCTGACTATCTCTGATATCTGCTACAGATAGAATCTGTCCATTGAAGACGTATCTTTGGAGAGTATTTAATAAGAGTCTCTGCTTTGTCTGAGATATGAAGTTACAATCAAAGGCAAGGTTTTTTTTTCAGGTGCTTCTACCCTATCATATACATTCCCACCAGAAATAAAAACAGTTCCCTCTGTGTATTCCAGAATAACTTTTTCAAAAAGTTTTATTGGTTTTTACAATTTTTTCCAAGGAAAGGGGTACATAAGGTATATAAGAAATATTTTGAAGG
>JAPKID020002274.1:0-13529 GCA_026931265.2 Tropidonophis doriae | reverse complement strand
CCTCCGCCGAATAACTACCACCGCCGATCGACCCTGACTCCTGGCCTGTGAGTAACTGGATTAGATTAGATTATCCACATGTAAATAGATGACTGTATTTGAGCTGAAATAGAATTTGGAAGACTAAGGTTGGATTCTGAAGAGAGATAAACTCCTTTTGCTTTGTAAATTTTAGATTGCTTGTGAGGGAATGATAATTGACTATTGTCATGTCAAGGAAGTTTATTTCTAATATGGGATAGATGAGTGGCCACATCTTTGATTATCTTAGATCAAGATAATAAAGCTACTGGACCATTGAATTGTTGAATAAATAAATCCTTTTTATAAGAAGATCAAGTAAAAACTGGGAACTTGGAGAGAGCTTGATTCTCTGTAAGAAGTCTGTAGTATTACGATAACCATACCCCCAAGCTAAGTTATTTCATTTATCTAATTTACTAATTACCTACAATTCTAGAAAAGTAAATAACACAATCTAAAATTTTCTTTTTAAAAGAAGAAAGTGAAGTCAGGATTATCCTCTAAGATATTATGAAAACCTTTGTATAAATTAAATTTTTGGGAAATGTTACATATTATGAATTTTGCATTAAATTTAAATTGAGTAAGTCTTAAATCATTTTTTTAAAGTGATGCCAATGTAGAGATGCTTAAGATGTTGAACTACATTCATATCTGTAGTCTTGGAAACATGCTAGGTATCTTTGAGTTAATTATTGTCTCAGTCTATCTTAACTCTCAGGGTTGCTACTGCTGAGATTAATTGAATATCCCTGTGCATAGTGTGTTTAAAGGTTTGTGAACTCTTTTGAATGTTTAATATTTCTGGGTAAATAAGACCTAAAATGTGATCTATTCTTTACTAAAACTCCTAAAACTAAATAAGGAGAATCTAAATAAATGAACCTGATTAAACAAATGAATTATTAAATAAATGAATTAAATAACTAAATAAATGTTAGCAGTTGTTTCAATATCTAAGGGATTGCCTCTAAGAAGGGAGGGTCAATCTATTCTCCAAAGCACCCGAAATTAGGACAAGAAGCAATGGATGAAAACTAATCAAGGCGAGAACCAACCTAGAACTAAAGAGGAATTTCCTAACAGTTAGAATAATTAATCCATGGAACAACTTGCCTCCAGTAGTTGTGGGTGCTCCAACACTGGAGGTTTTTAGAGAAAGAGATTGGACAGCCATTTGTCTGAAATGATATAAAGTCTGAGCAGGAGGTTGGACTAGAAGAGCTCCAAGATCCCTTCCAACTTTGTTATTCTAGTATTTTGAGTCAAAAACATTCTTGGTAGATTTGTAATTGCAATTACACTGATAGATCAGATTCATAAGTCAATTGTGAATTTTTCATTTTTTAAAAATTTTGATTAATAGGTAATTTCCAAAAAGAATAGAAAGTTGTCCTTTAAATGTCTCTGGTGCAAACAACATGGCTGACCCCTGTTCTAGAGCACATGTGGTCAATCTCCCATTCTCCATTTCCAGATTGATTCTAAGGAACCAGTCTATTCTCATAATTAAATATGTGGATGACCTTGGGAGGATAATGGGGAGAGATACTACTTAGAAACAAGTCAACTGTAGAGGAGGGAGCCTCCAGTGACTTAACGCTCAGAGAAAAAAACTTAGGAAGGACCTGTCATAGTTGATCAAGCAGTTAAAAGTAACAATGGGAAGCTTGTACGTTCAAGACTTGAGATTTTCTATACATCTAGCCTTACAATAAATTAGAATTAACTCATAAATTGTGTTGTCTGATTTACGCAGGAGGGCTAACAACTCAATGTTTTACTAATTGATAAAACGTGTTACGTATTTTCTACCCACTGCATTGTGGTGGATAGTTTTATCTGCAATACAATAATCCTTTATTCTCCTATATTAGACTTAGAATATTTGAGGAAGAATCTATCAGTGACAGTGTTGGGTTAGATGGACATGGAGAAGATATTCATTTATAGCACTGATCTGTTGCAGGAAAATTGGGGGTCCTCCAAAAATCATTATTTTCGGCTTAAACTCCTCACATCATTACTGAGCATTTTAAAAGTCATTCTCACATCCTGCAGTTTCATTTTGTTTATACACTAAGAAGTTAGTGTATCATGTGGTGAATTACAGAGTCACTGTCAGTATTTACTCTGACTTTGCTGTTTTGTCATTTTAAAGAGAGTCTTTCAACCTTACTTGAACATTTTTATTATATGTGAATAATCGAGCACGCTTTGGGGTTCAGGAGGTGTAATACTGTTAAATGTGCATCTTGGAAGATCTAAAAAAAAAAATGAAGGATTTATATTACCCTTCATAAAGTTGTATGACAGTCAAGAAAAACTGTTTGTTAAAAGATAGCATCTGTTTAACCTGCTTATTTATTTTTTGTAGTTGAAGGTTAGAATGATAATAAATATATAAGGAAATAAGTAGATAGGAAATGTAGCTTAGAAATAAGATCCCTGTCAAGCTTTTGAAATGTGAAATACATGAAGACTTGACAGATGTGATTTTTATGGTGCATTTGGAAGTATTTAGCTGTATATATCATTTGCTAGTGCCAACAATCAACAATCAACTGATAAAGTAATTTGAAATTTTGAAGCGGTATGTGTGCTTACAGACATACATACACACCCACATGCATATATCATTTTTATTTTTATCTTACATGTGCCTGTAAATACTTTTAGTGGCAAATTTAGTAATTGCTTAACGTAGCCATAACTGCAAAATTATACAGAAGAAATCTTTATTTAGACTGCATTGTGCACTTTATGTGAAATACTTGTTAATGTTTTAAACAAGTAATGTTAATGTTTATCTGGAGAGTAGTATCAAACTGATTGTTTTAAGCAACACATTAAAAATCGATTAGTTTTTTGACTTTATGAAGAAAATGCAATAATATGACAAAACCCTAAAATTGACAATTTTTTTCAAGCCCACAAAGCCTGAATTGTCTTCTTCAAAGGCAGGTGACCACCAGAATCATCGTAATTTGTGTGATGATCTAGACTGAGCAATTAGAGCCTTGATTTAAACTTTTATTCACTTTTGAATGCATATTGTTTCTGGCAAATCATCCAGGAACATTATGATGTAATATTTCCTCCATGCCTCTTATATATTGCAAACACATTTGACAACAAAGGTTTCAATCATAAATTAGCTTACAAAATTAAGCAACTGTTTAATGGAAATCAGATATTCATTCAATCTTAATCTGCTCTTGTTTTATTATATATACTTCTTAAGTACTCTGTTCTTGACCTTTTTTTATATTTCCTCTAACATATCTATCACTCTTGTATACAGTAAAGAGGGAAGCAGAACCATATTCTTATTCACTCACTTTTCTCATTTGTCCAATAAACATTAGTTCCTTACAATAGAAGGAATCTATTGTATTCTATCAACTGCATTCTATCAACTCTATCACATCTTAAAATTTCTCCATTTATTTTCCCATTTTCAGGTAACACTCTTCCAAGGTAGATACATACATACGTACATTTATGTAGTTACTCTATTTTTTGCCACTCATCTATAACAATCAATTGTTCACTCTATTTTTCCTCATGAGCATACTACTTGGGCTTTTATTACATTTCATTGCAGATCTGTGCTCTTAATTTTATCATGACATCAGTCAAGGTTTGGCTGCAAATTACTCAGGTTTTAGCCAAAGCATGGCATTGTGTATTCACACATGTACACATACTTTTCATATTTCATGCATATTTTATAATATGTTGCCATATCCAACAACTTACCTTCAACTCTATACTTGTAGAAGATAATTCAAACCAATTCACATGATCATATGAATTGTCACAATCATACTACTGTATACTGCATCCATCTCTTATTATCTGTCTCTTAGCATCTCTTAGTATTTCTCCAGTTGATCACTAATAGCGTTACCATTTGTTATTACACTGCTTTTTTAAATTTCTGTTTCATCAGCTTTGTCTTGCACACTAACATTTATAACATTTGTTTTACTTCCACTTGTTGACATATTACTGCCATTCCAAAAAGAGCTCTTCAGCATTCCTTCTAGTAAGCCCTCCCTTCAATTTCATTCAAAATAATATCATATTATCTTAAATTCTTTTTCCTCTGCTGGGAACCTTTCATTTATTCTTCACCCAGCTATCAAACAATTTTTTATTTCCATCAAAAATTACAATTTCTTTCCTAGTATTTCATTCATTAACCCTTATTCTTTATCATTCATTCTTATACCCTAAATCACAGTCTCACATATGGATTGATCATCACTTAATGGGGCAGTAGATTTTGACTATCAGGGCTTTAGTCCGTAGAGAACTTATCCCCACAGTCTGCTTCCCATGGTGCAGTGTTGCTCCAATAACTCTTTGTAATGAAGTTTCCATTTTTGTGTCCAGCCTACTATAGCAGTCTGAAGTTAGACTGTGGGATTCCACCATGAAAACAGTGTTTTCTATCTTATCTTGACATCAGTCAATTGTCGGTGAATGAAGGAGATTGGCAAAATGCCTGCTGTAGGACTATCTTTTCCTATCTGGCCACTAATTTATACCTCTAGAGTCATCTGTTCTGGGACTGCCAAAGTCCCACAAACCTCTTTTGTTTCCTTTCTTTTGTTTGTGAGGTTTGGTCAGGAGATTATTACCCTCATGGATAGTCAAGATCAATATTTCCATTTGTAAAAAAAAGCCAATCTTTGCACAGCACTTTTTTCTGTGAACAGATCCTCAGCTTGATTTAAGGCTTTGATAACAACTAGCTTATATTCCCAAACATTATCTTGGACACTTCTCTGTTCCCAAACAATTAACAACCTGACGGTATGTGTAAACCTCTCATAGTGGTTCTTCTGTCCGAAAAGTCAAGACCATCCCTAGACATGATTTTTTTACTACTGAGATATCTGTGAGATTGCCCTTGAAAAGTATTTGTATTGGAGGTTCAACTGATCCAAAAAAGCAGGAAAAAAATACCAATGCTAGTTTTTTGTGGTCTGCACTGGCCACTAACATAACCTCAGGTTCAGTTTAATATGCTGGGTTTTTTTTTTAATTTGTTTGCTTGCTTGCTTTAAAAAATAAAACTCTTAAAGGAAGTATCTTAGGCTTTGTTTACATTAAAGAGTAGTTCACACCCTACCAATGCCTCAAAACCCTTTTAGATAAACTAGATAATCTTACCATTATGAAGTGATGCCAATGTCCTCTAGGAATGCAGCTTTTTCTATTAAAGCTTCATGGTAGAAGTACACCCCATTTACGAGAACACTCAACTGGACTTGAGCATTGGAACAAATATACTGTATCTCCCCCTCCTCCAAATAACTTCCTTCCTCCTTCCCTTTGCTTGAGTGAACTTTGATCGTTAAACCTCTTGCACCTTGTAACTGTGAGCAGGACTACTTTTGGTATGGTTTTATTCCTTAATTACGGACATGTTTTAAAAGTAAACCACTTCCAATTCAGCCTTTCGAGGTTGTTTCCAAGAAGGGCCTGAACCTTTCAAGAAATGCCGGCAGACCTTTTGCAATCCCCTTTAACACTTACTGGAAGAAGGGGGAGAGCAGGGGGGAGTGCTTTTCTGTTTACTATGGTAACAGGGTTATTACAAGTAGTATTTCACCTCCCCACTGCAGTAACAGCAGCCTGGCATGGAGCAGTGTGATTGTCTGAGTAGTTTAGTATGGATAGCTTTTCATTTAGCCTTTGCTCTGACAGCCCATGCTCGGATAAGTGGTGTAGGCCTGTACAGGTGAAATCTATTCTCACATTTGCCTCAGGGGTGAGTGGACTGTAACAGAATTTTTCAAACCCGTTGGGCCCAACCGCAAAGCAGAGAATAAATGGCTGAAGTGCCAAGTCTCGACAGAAAAATCAATGCCTGGTTATACAGACATGACAGACCAGGTCTGCAATTCTCTTCATGAAAGTCTGTGCATTTAGCACAGTTCAAGTTTAAAACATGCTTCTTTTTTTAGGGGGTGGGGGTGTCAGTTTGAGGTGTTGCATGCATGTGGTTAATTCTTCCTCCCCCTCCCCCCTTCTTGATTTTCTCCTTGTACACAGGAAATTTACCTGCCCCTTGTGCAATCGCAGTTTCACAGAGAAGTGGGCCATGAACAATCATATGAAACTTCACACAGGAGAGAAGCCCTATAAGTGCACATGGCCGACTTGCCATTATTCCTTCCTCACTGCATCAGCCATGAAAGATCACTATCGGACCCATACAGGTTTGCTTATGCTTTTTTTTTTCCTCACTTGAAATTGACAGGGAAGAGGCTATCTATGGCTGGCATTGGAAGTAAAAAGAAAGCTGGGGTTCAAGATATGCCTTTTACTCTGAAACCATTAAGGCACAGTTGCTACTCTTGAATATACACTATCGGGGGTTTTCTCTGTAACATCTCTACAATTCCCCAATAATGAAAGTGTGAAGAGAAAGAAAGTTCTAACTATTAGGTTCCCCCAGGGTATATCTGTACCTTTTAAATAGCTGGAAATGTAAACACTTACCTTGTACAGATCTACAATTCATAGTATTCTTGGTCATAATTACTACTACTTGCTGACTGAAAAATTAGGGACTAAAGTTCAACACTTCTAAAGAATATCATGTCAGAGAGAGGTTTAGAATTTGTTTAAATTCGCTAATCCTATTTTTTAATCCAAGGCCCATGCCTTGAAATCATATTTAAATAAAAGAGGTTTGCTTTCATGATATTTTGTTAGGAGAAGAAGCTACCTATGGTATATTTTATAATGCTAATATTAATGCAATAATTTTACTATTACAATGTATGCATATCTTCAGTTAACTGCTGTGAATAATTACAACTGCTGTGAATAAGATCTATTTCATTTAAAAGCACAAGTGCCTGGATCTGGAAATGCAATGATTTCATCATGCAACTAAGTTGATTCAAAAGGCTGAGTTACACAATCGTTACATATGCTGTTGATTAGTGAAATCCAGCTTAGATACAAATATGTATCAAATTAAAAAGAGAAAATATTGCCCAAACTGATGGACCTTTTGGAACTAAGTAATAGCAAATGCTGCTGGGAAATGATTACTTGTCCTGCATGTTAATTTTCATTGTATATTGGCTTTTACTGTAATGAGTAAAGCAGAGATATATGTTATATTTAAACAAATGAATAAATATATGAAGGACAGATTGCAGTAAGGAAAATGAGCTAAATCTTTCTATATGAATCAGCTGTAACTGAAATATTCATTATTTGATACCAGCTGCTTCCAAGAATGCTGAGACTGCATTCATTTTAAAGCAATATGGTTAAAGTTTAAATTAATGCCTTAATAAAAATCAGATTAATATAACAAAAGATGCACAGTTTACTACAGCAGAAAAATATATAATTCTTGTACCTTTGTTAAACTTACCAAAACAAAGATTCCAATGAAGATCTTAGAAGTCTTTAATATTAACCCAAAGTAATATTAGCCACAAAAACAATTCTTTAAGGATAATATTATAATTGCGCTGTAACATGCAATCTAATGAGATAAGGAAAACACAGAAAGGCATCTGAGATTACAGCAGTAACATGTTGAAACTGTAAGATACGAGACAAATGATCTTAAGATCAAAATTCTCTAGGCATATTGTGAGAAGATGAAACAGTGTTTCATTAAATTAAAAAAAAAATCCTGAAAAGATTTTACAATTTTCTGAAAATGAAATGAGTTGTTGCTAGAAATTACAGGTTAAAAGTTCCTTCAAGGCAGTTTGTAGGGAGCCTGGGCCTCCTTAGCTTCCTTGACAAGGGTGTTGACGATTTAAGGTCTCCAGCCTGCCCTGAGAGATCACTTATATCGAACAGCAGATGAAAAGCCAGTGCAGATGTAATTTATCGTCGGCGTTTCCTTCTAAAGAATAATTGTGGAGACTTGGTTAGATCAATAATATGGATTTTTGTTGTTAGGTCTTGTAGTCTGCACCATAATGAGAGATAGGGGACAGTGGCTGTTTTCTAATGGAAAATAAAGGATTGGTTTCCGTGTCTTTCTACATTTGAATGCAAAGTGGCACACTTGAAACTAATTCAAGTTGTTAAGAAAAGAACCATTTTCTATTACATTCCTGATATCATATAAACATGGCATGTTAGATCAGCTCCCTGTACCCCAAGTGATATATTGCTCCTTGGATCCATCTCAAAATCTAAAGGTTGTAATTTCTGGAAGAAGAATGAATGTTTGTTAATGTATGGTTAAAGACTGAAATCACATGCAGTGTATCCTCTACATACATAAATGCAGGTAGTATTACATCTAATAACTGCTAGGCTTATATACATGCCTATGTGCAAAATAGCAAACTTTCAGTAGCATCCAAGCAAAACTAACTCTTAAACACAAAGGAAATAATGGAAGATAAAATAAAATAACTGCTATCCCCACCCATCCACAAATTTATTTATATACTTGGAATGAATAATCGAAAAATAGTAAATGCCATCACATTTCTTGAAATTCTTGAAAGCCCAGTAGAATTTTTTCTTCCTCTCAGTTAATCAAGAAAATTCTACTGGGATCTACTTTGAATTAAAACTATAGAATGTATGGTATATAAAGAACATAGGTAGGTGGAATATTAAATTCCTGGTAGTATATTAAATATGTTTTGTTCATTCACAACTGGTTGTAGAGAACCAGGATAAAATTCCACGTATCCTTGCTTGTTAAAGGAAGAAAATTCTACTTCAATCAGACTTTCCCACCCTGGAAATAAAAGAAAAGAAATCCTTGTATAACTGAATTGCAGTTCAGAATCAAGTGTGTGTCTTAATTGGAGTTATTGTCTAGATAGTTCATAGGATTTACGTTTCTATCTGAGTAGTACTAAATTATATATCTACATTTGTGTTCCTCCCTTTCTTTCCATGGTATCATGAGGAACTCAAATGCCAGCATTTGACTTTTACTCCAGTATTAATAAATTGAAAATCGACTTGCCTGTAGTTGCAGTTTCTGGAAATAAAAGTTTCAGTTTTCAATCTTCTTATTTGTATATTTTGTGTTTGTTTTGGTAGAGACTAGCCTTTTTTTTTTAACCAGCACTAGAAATAATATCGGCCCTGTCCAAGTGAACCAAATTGCAACACATTCATGGAAAACATTTATAAGGATTTAATACTAAACAACCAGCTCTGACCTGTGTGCACTGGAGAGGACAATCATTTTATAGGATGATTTGTTGGCTGTTTTGTTTTCTTATGTATGTAAATTGATAAGTATTTTGCTCACTAAAGTTCTGTTCTTGATGTTTCTGTTAACAACAAAGCTTTCTTGGATGGTTAGTTTTTCCAATGCAGCCAGTTCCCCCATCCCATTGCAGCCTGTTAATGCTGCTGAGATGCAACAAGGACTGAAGGAAAGGCACAGAGCTTTGTAGCAGAAAAAAAGGGAAAAAAGCAAAAAATAGCAAATCTGAGAGTCCTCCTGAATCAAAACAGAGGCCTATCTAATAGAGCATTTATGGCTCATGCACTGGACAGGCAGTCACCCTCAAGAATCTCATGAACAAGACACGAAGACAGCATTTCTCCACCATTGTGGTGGGCCCAGCAACTGATTATTCAGAAGCAAACTGTTTCACAGTCTAGCTCTTAATTACGAGGAATATACTCTTTGATGTATTTAGCCTTCAAAGTGGAAGGGGGAAATCACAGTATTTAAGAATTGGGACTGACTTAGAGATAGGGAGCTTAAATAAAAAACTGCAAAGTGTGTTCAAATATGAAATTAGTAGAGAGATTAAATGTTTTTGGGGACAAGATTCTGGAAGCAATACAACTGGACAGGATGGACAGCTTAGTCTGAGGGATGGGAAGGCTAAAATTGTGGTGAAAAGGTGCTATAATGGTCATCCTTAACTGACAGTGTCTTTCAAGCCGGTATTAACAGCCATGCTTCTAAGTCTTGAAAATAAATATCAGCTAATGAAAATGGAAATATACAATATATACATGCATGCATCCACGCACACATACATACATGTGTAACCTGTTGTAGAGAATGTACTTTCATAAGGAACAGGAAAGCAGATGCCTATTTTATTAAAACCAATAAGAATTTGGAAACAAGCCTCTTAATTCCCATTCCGTAAATCCTCCTTCCCTGTATAAAAGCCATTCTGCCATATATTTGAAATACTTTCCCAGTTCTTTTAATTCCCTTCCATTGGTGCATGGGTGGGAGGGTACAATTTGTCTCCAAATAGCCAAATGACTCATTTGTGTGTTAACGCTGTTTAACGCTGTTTTATAATTTCACCGGCTCTCTCCAAGGTTAGCATTATTATTCTATAATACCATTCTTCGTTGGCCTTCTGGGATGAATCTGCTTCACATGCCTGGGCTTTACCGACTCAAAATGCTACTGTGGAATGATACACTGCATTTATAAGCTGCAAAGGCAAAATTTTATCTGGAATAAAAATACTTTATAAGTGCACATTTACACACTTTTAACAAGTAGCAACCTTGCCAAAACTATAATTTAATGGTTTTTCATGGCTTGAAATCTTTAATATGAATAATGTAAGTACTATTTCAATTTCTGAAGTAATCCCTAGACTTTTTTTTAATTATGAAAGTTTTAGAATTGTAAACAACACTTAGCTATCATTGGTACAGAATAATGTAAGCTTTTATTGTTGCCTATTTTCTTTTCAGGAAATAATTTCATTTGTATAAATTACTGAGAGGTTTTTGAAGAAGAATGCGATTAAGTCAGTTAAAATGTGTTCAACATATTTACTTTGTGTGTGTGTGTGTGTGTGTATACATACATATACATACATACATACACACACACATACATACACATATATAAAAGGAGATGTGGCACATACAATCACACTCACACATATGCTGAATAACTGTGTATTAACATTTTTAGGCAGCCTTTCCAAAGCACAGAAAGGCCAGATGTATGGGAATTGTAAAAAATCAGGATATGCATAAAAACTGTTCAAGTGCATAAAGCAGCCCCATCTGGAAGACATCTAACAGAAATGAAGTTGTACAAAACCATTCCATTGATAATAAAGCTAATTTTTATGGGTCTGACAAGTATGTAATTATGTTCAGTGGTGCTTTTCAGATTTTATCACAGTCAATAAACCGCAGTGGTAATTTCATTCCCATTTGACATATTTACATGGAAACATTTGATTGGAGGAATTAGTAACCCTGAAAGCCTTGATAGATATGTTTTAATGATCTGTGACCTCTGCAGTCCCTCATCTGTTTATTATTGCAACAGGCGAGAAGTCATTCCTGTGTGACCTTTGTGGCTTTGCTGGTGGGACACGTCACGCCCTCACCAAACATCGGAGGCAGCATACAGGTGAGTTAAACTCTTTTTTATCCTTCAGTATGTTCTCTGCTGCAAAGAACTGTCATCCAAGATGCAGAATAAAAGTAATCATAGAGCACATTACAGTCCAAGGTGTGTATCCCTTGACTGCTCATTTTGCCTTTACAAATTGATATGCTTAGGGTCTATATTGAATGTTTTTTTAAGGAACTTACTGTTTTTCCTTAATATAACAAGGTATCTTAAAGCAGGTGTCTTTGTAATTCATGACTTACCTCTTAGAAATTTGAGGCACTGAGGTGGAACATTTTATCCTGAGTCATTCTTTCAAGGCACATAGAATACCAGGTATGTTGTATAGAATATCCAGTGGTTCGTATTTGACTAAGTCATACAAGCACCAAAATTCCATTAATGTTAATGTGTTCTGAAAAGTGGCTTCTAAACTAGAGGACTGAAGTCGTCCCATATGTAACAACGTTTTTGAAAAAAGGATTCCAGGAAGTTACAGCTAGTTATTTTAACTTCTTACTGAATAAATTGGTAGAAAGATGGAATTGTTGTTAAAGATAGAAGTGCCAAGTATGTAGAAGGACAGATCTTGCTGAATCAGCATGGCTTCTGTAGAGAGAAGTTTTGCCTCAGTAATCTTTTATAGATCTTTTGGAATGTCAGCAAGCTGGTGTGTAAGGCTGATTTGGTTGACATTGTTTACTTGGACTCTTTTAAAAAACAACAACAACACAACCCCCCCCCCCTCTTGACAAAGACCTGTACCAGAGATATTTGAGCCACATCTGAAATAATGAGAGAAAATGATGAAGTCTTTTATGAACCAATAACTGGTTAAATGATAAAAAGCAGAGAGCAGAAACAAAAGAATTGTTTTCACAAAAGGAGAGTATAAACTGGTATTATACTTAAAGTTATTCTTAAATTATTAGGAAGAACATTGATGGATTTACTTTGTTTACAACACCAATTTATCTTAGGAAGCAAAACCAAAAAAGAAAATGGTGAAGAGCTCTTGAATGATCTCTGAAACTGGAGAAGTAGAAAGAAAATGGTATTCAGTAGAAGCAACTATAAAATTGCTTATGAAGGCAAAATATCCTCTCTTCACTTATGTACTGATGGGGTTTCAGTAGATGCAATTGACCAGAAATGATGTTGGATTGTGATGAAACTGTAGACTTGGTTGAAAAGAAGTCAGCTTCAGGGGTGAATCTTTGAGAAGAAGAATTTTAAAAATCAACTCAATTTGCTAAAGAGTTTATAAAATTATAGTGACTACACATAATTGAATTCTGTGAAAGGTTTTGATCATTTCTCTCAAAAAAGGATATAGTCAAGAAGCTAGAGGAAATCCTCTGTTAAAAAAAAGGCTTTTCATAATACAAGAATCTTGGATCAGGGGGTAGGATATGAACAACACAGGGAAGGCAATGAATGACTCACAAAGGGAAGAAGACCATAGTTCTCTGACTTCTAGACTTTTTGGAACATGTGGCCTGCTCATGTAGTTATTATAAAAATTATAACCATAGGAGTTGACGTTATGTAATGAAAATTATTTATCTTATGGAGGGTTGCAAATTATCCTATCAGCCTTGGGAGGTCTTCATGCTTAGTGCATATTCAGATGGTCCTCAACTTACAACTACAATTGAGCCCAAAATTTATGTTGCTAAGTGAGAAATTTGTTAAGTGAGTTTTGCCCCATTTTATTACTTTCCTTGCCATGTTTGTTAAGGGAATCACTGCAGTTATTAGATTACTAAGTGCGAAAAACGGTCATGAGTCACTTTTTCAGTGCTGTTGTAACTTTGAACAGTCACTAAAGCAAACTGTGTTAAGTCAAAGACTACCTGTACTCTGAATAGTGAACATGGGATTTAATGGTAAAAACATTCCATAATTTACAGTTTTTTATCGGTTAGATTTTGTGTATATGCATGCATATGGATATGACTTTTTGCATACCTATTTGTTTGCTAAATAATGGAGTCCTTGCATTTGTTACTGCAAGAAATTGTAATATATGTATAAATGCAGTATTTTCCTTCTTTTAGCACACTATTTAGATAGCTGCTAAGTGTAGCAGCAGCCTGATTTCTCAAGTCAGATCTTGTTCACATCACTTGAGAAGAGG
>JAPKID020002273.1:0-13530 GCA_026931265.2 Tropidonophis doriae | reverse complement strand
CCTTCCAGCTGTTTTGAAGAAGGGAAGAAAACAGAATTTAACAGTCCAAGAAGAACTAGGGTGAAGCAGCATTTGGAAAACCTTTCTGTTTCCCCACAGTTTATACGAAATTACTGATAAGCCCAAATTTGCATGTCTGGCCACGCCCCTTCTATCTGCGCCTGAAACCTGGTGCAGACGTGGCTGGGCGATTAAGTTACTCCCGCCTCTTGTCTATTTCTTTCTTTCCTGTCTCAGAATCGTGCCACACTTTTGCAGAATTCTCCTTGGCACAATTAAGTGGCAACGACTGGCTGGGCCATCACGCCAGAGAAGAAGTGAAAGCAGAGAAGGGTCTTGGGGGGGGGGGCGTCCCCCTTGAAGCACGGACACATCTCTAGGGCGCCCGGTTGAAGATTGCCTGGTTTTGTTCCTTTCCTCACTCAACCACTTGATGGGTTTCCATCAGTCTTCCACCTCTTGGTCTCCTGAGCAGCTTTAAAAGATTGTTACAGTCTGTGATTGGTGTGGACGGGAGAGTGGCAGTTGGAGGGTAGCCCAGGGCTCCTTCAGAGGACAAGGGTGCTGGCCTCGGAGTGGCATTGCCACTGTGCTTGGAAAGGCGGTTTATTGCTTTGGTTTTAAAATGATGGCAACCTCCCAACTCCAGGAGAAAAGCCTTGGTGGCACCAAGGAGGGCTTTATGTCATCAGGATTGAGGGTTCATCTCTTCCATCACCACCCTGGGAGGATGGAGGGGAGCTTATCTGCTTGCTGCAGGGCGGCTGCTCAAAGGATCGCCTTGTCTTCTTCCTTGGCCCTGCGTGTTAACAGGCAGCCCTCCGAGGAAGGCCAGACAAGACGCACATACCACGGCTACTTTGATTGTAAGCTTATAGTAATGGCATCCTGCAAAGCTGGAAGTGCTGCCTTAGCGTTTGTTTTGCAGCCAGCTTCCCGTGCCTCTTTTCCATCCGTGCGCTGGGATGCCTTTTGCAGGAGAGTTGGCTAGAATGCACACGCTTCCTCCTCTCCCAAGGCCCTTCCCACTAACCCACGTGGCGGAATTGTGTTTTAGGTTGGAAAAAAAGGTTGCAAAGAACGTCTCTGGTTGAATGACGCCCGCTCTGATTCTAAAGGGGCCCCTTGGCTAGAGGGAGAACCTGGGTGGGGGCAGAGGGGGCTCCCTTGTTTTAGGCCCACTCACCTTCTGCAAAACAGGCCACCTTGGAGAAATTGTGTGGGTTTCACTGCAAAAATTGAAAGGCCTTGTGCGATCAGAACTTGGGCTCAGGCCTGCAATGGCACCACGTGCCCGCTAAATGCCCACATGGGCACTGTACTGTGCTGGTTTATTTCGACAAGGCCAACGGCTGCGGCCCCTCAAAAAATTAAAACCGAGTGGAAACAATGGTGCCACGTACCATGCGATGCACATAAAGGTGGCGATAGACCATGTGGCGTCAGGTCAGTTGCAGCTGCTGCCGCTTCCTCCCGCCGGTGGCCGTTTGGATTTGAGGCGCTGCGGCCGTTTTCCACCTGGCTGGTTGGGGAGGGAGGCGAACAGAAGGAAGGGCTTTGCACGCGATATTGGGGAGGGGGGCATCATGTGCCGTTGCTCAGCAACCACATGGGCTCCCACCTTGCTGCTAGGTTACGACAGAATCCGGAGCAGCCCATGCTGGCGTTGCCTAGCAACTGCGCACATGACGTCTAGGCTGTTTGTCTTCCTTTTTTATTTTTTTTTGCTGATCGGCTTAGCCGCAGATTTGCAAGGATGGCATCGACTGTGGAGATTATTGGCTGATCTGATGACCGGCATGGATGGGCCAGTTTCTCACCTGTTGGGCCAACCAGTTGTTTCCGGGCCAGGTTTGGTCCACGGTCAGCTAGTTGCTGAAGCAGCACCAGCGTAACATCACAGGAATTTAGAAATGGGCTTTTAACGTTGTGCACTTAATGTTTTTTTAACCTGGTGCTTAGTAAAGTGTCTTTTCGGTTATCTTTTAAAAAATGCAGTCGTTTGTGTTGGAATTGGACCTACTGAGGGGTCCAAGACTTTGCAGTTTGCTCTTCTGGTGCAAGACATGACAATTTGTGCAAGCAAAAGTGCCACACACACACACACACACACACACACACACACACACTCATGGTCCCCACTCACCCTCTTTTTTCCTGCTCAATGCACCTGGCCATGTTTGGTTCACTGTTACTCAGAGTCTCTTCGGGTGATGGGAAAATCAACTCAAGCCATCCGTGTTGGCTTGCTGGGAACATGTTGGGCATCTCCGTTGTCCTTTTTCCACCCTGATTCGGCCTCGATAAAGGACGGGAAGCTTCTGAAACCTGGGAAGCCCTTTTGAAGTTCTCCACACGGGAAGGGGAATCCGTGGACCACAGCTCGGCCTCCGCCACCCTCCGGCCGCGCAGGCGAGTGTGAATCACAAGCGAGTTGCCAAGATCTGCAGATCAGGCAGATTTGGGCTGGAGCAAGTGAGGCGCCCTGCCAAGAATTCGGGCACTGCAGTGATTGTAGAAGAAGCCTGATGGAGGGAAATTGTGTTTGAGTCTCCTGGCATCTCCGGCCATTGGCTCATCCCCGTCTTCCTTTGTTTTTACAACCGTACAATCCGCGGTGCAGTTGTTTTTTCCTGACTGTGCAAGATCTCAACTCACAGCTTCTCTGGCCTTTTTTTTGCCAGGAGCAAAGCAAAAATACATCGCCTCTGAAAACCTGACAGGGGGTCCTGGAAGTCTGTCTGAACAGGCGCCATTCGCCGCATCTCACTGGTGACTAGATGCATCTTGATATTACAAGACTTTCCAGGAATAATTGTGCCCCTATTGCACCTCCTACAATTTACAATTGGGACAATTGGATGCTATGGATGGTTGTTTCACCCAAAAAAGCAGGACTCATTGTTGTTATTTGCAACTTCCGTGCCTCTTAATTTCTCTACTCCAAACCAGTGGTTGAATTTCTGCATTGTGTAAAATGGGCCAACTTCGTACAACACACTCAATCCTAAAGCATGGCCTGAAAACCCAGGGACTGGACGTTACCCAACGTGTCAAATTGAATTAAAAACGTGCACTTTGTCAAGCAGGCCAGAATTGCAATGGAGCATCTGATTCAGATTACACCATCCGCCATGTTTGATTAATGCTAGTTAACCTGGGGTTATTTTTGCTTGTCAAACTTGGCTCCTTTGTTTAATGTATGGTTCCAGGCAAGTGGATGGACCCAGCAAACCAGTTAATTCAGCGAACAGTGAAATTCTCTCCCTCCTTATAACAGGATTTCCCTGCTGAGTTGTTCCACATGTTGAACAAATCAAAGAGAATGGAAGGCCAGGAAAGAAGGTTTCACAGTTGCCACATAGGAACTTTAAAACACAACAACTATCCAAAAGTAGGTTAAAGTTGGGAAGCTTGGCCACCCCTTGGTGAGAGGGGAGAGATGAATTTAGGACCGGAAATAATTCCCTTGCAGAAATTCTTGTAGTGCAGATCATGAGACGGTTTCCCTTCAAATGCCTCTGGCATCTGATGCATTTTAATCCAGTTTTAATATCCTGGGTGTATCTCCAGCCTGGCAAGTATTGTCTTCTCTTCCTTTGAAGCGAAAACCCTGGGATTTGGGTTAGGCCTGAGGGATGATCTTGGACAAGGCTTGGATGTAAAGAAGCTACCTGCCACAGGAGGCTTGGGGGTTGGTTCTTTGCAGGCAGGAGGGTTTGTGGCATTCAAGCCAACACACACACACACACACACACACACACACACACACACACACAGAGTTCAGTTTGGTTTCTTCCTCCCACCCTGATTTAAAAAAAAACTTGTTCTGGAGTGACCGGCCCTCTTGGATTATAATGATTTAGAAATTGGGTCACAAGCCTATGGAGACAAAAGGCCTATTTACAGGGACGGAACAGACAAACTGGTTTTGGGGGCAGCTGAAGAAGATGATGCCAGCCTCTCACCAGCTTGGGGTTGTCCTTGCCAACGCTTTGATCTCCGTTGGAGTACATTCTTGACCCATTTCTAGTCAGCCGATGATGGCAGGGATTCTCTTGGAAGCTCCTCACTTCAGCCCAAGTGGAGACTTGGAGAGAAGGGGCTCAATCCTGTCCCAAGGGATGGATCTGCCCTCTTCTCAAGTTTGTCTGAAAAGGTGGAATTCCTAAGTCTCCTGACGGACTGATTGTTCTTGAAAAAGAAGAAACATTTGTGCCTGGCAAGAGCCACGTGGGGTTGTTCTCCTGTTTTTGCCTGGAGTTGAGATATTCATCCACAACATGTGTATGTGTCTCATCATGTGGTCTAAGCACCATATTTGTTCCCCACCGATAAAGGTTATCTTTCACTTCCAGAATCTTGTGAGTCTATGAATTGTAGACCTTCTTCCCCCACACGGTCAGAAGGCAAAATGGAAAGAATGGCCAGTGGTTGGGCTGGAGGGGCGGTAAATAAAGAGAAGTCCCCCTCCTTGTTGCTATGGCCCCTCCACCCCATCAGTGTGGCTGCTCCAAGTTTCTTTGATTCTCTCAACAAGCATCCCTTTCTTGGCCCACCTAGGAGGTTTGGTTGTTGAGTGCATCAATGACAAGTGGAAGTTTAATGCCATCGTTCTTAACAGGTGAGAAAAGCTATTCCGTCCATTGAGTCCAAAAATATTTGGTTTTTCAAATATAGAGAGCTACAAACCACAACAGCCCCACAGCCTCAAGGACCCACGTGGCATAGGTTCTTTTATGAGTGTTGGAATCTGTACTTTGGGGGGGGGGTTTCAATAGTTCCAGTTGTCTCGTTGCAATGCTCCCTTGAACCCTGTGGAGATAATGCACGGGGATCTCCCATGTTTGCAGAGCTAAAGGGCTAAGATGGGATTTAATCCTCTTGGGGGAAATTCCTGGAAAGGTTCTAAGTCCCTTGACTGAAGATCCAGTGGGGAATGAGCCCAAGTTTGAAACCAGGAGCTTCTCGGCTGCAGTCGTCCTGTTACTCAAACTGGTTTGGGCTCTTGTGGGCTCAAAGGATTAAGTCTTGAGACTGTCAATATTTCAAAAAGCCCGAGAGAGAGAAACGGCTGGGGAGTCTTCCAGCTAAGAAAGCAGAGATTTATATGAGCTAGCCAGGCCCCTCTCTGCTCTTTGCATAATCCCTGCCTAGGATTATATTTAGCGCCATAGCAGCCCAGGGCCCGGTGACATTTCCAGTTTCAACCTTAGGAGAGGACCTTCTCCGCTTCTGCCACTTTTGGCTGGTGGCCCGAACTCTGCAAACACAGGGAGGGGAGGAACCGCCAAGGTGGCTGAATGGAGGAGGCGCGGTTGGGTGATGCAACCGCCTGCCTCTGTTGCTTGAGCCAGGAAGGGAAGGAGGCGGAAGTTGAGTTGACTCATCTCTGACCAAGAAGAGGAAGCTGACATCTCCTTCTCTCCATCCACCTTGGAGATGGTGGAGAATTGCATCAGAAACGTCTTTTCAAGAACCTACGCAAAGCCCATTTGGGGACTTGGGAGTTTTTCCTTGCCTGGGGTTCGTCCTGGGTGCTTAGCATGGGGAGTGCCCGGTGTGGGACACAGAACAACGGCTCATAGCGGATTGGGAGCAGGAGAGGGAGGGAAAGGCCAGTTTATTTTAAAAGCAAATCACTCAATCTGGGTGATCTGGTCTTTTGCCTCCAGCCTTAAAAGGCTGCGTTAGAGACACACTCTTCCACATCCATGTATCCATATACAAAAGGATGCAATTTGCCTGGTGTAATTTTGTGGTGCTCTCTGAGCTTGGTGGCTGCCTTGCAGACGTTTCATTACTCTGCTAGATAACACCACCGGTGCTGCTGAATATAGGGGTTTTCCCCTGTTTATCTACAGTGGCTTGCCCTACTTGTATTGGTCAGCTGCAGTTTTCACCTTAGTAGTTCTTAGATTGCCTGAGTGTTTGTCTAGTGTTAATCCCTGCTTATCTCACTATTGGTTGCTGGAGAGGATGCGTTTTGGTGCTTTTGTTTCCTCCTCCTGAGCTTTTGAATGGTGTCTAAAGGCAGTTTATCTGTTGAAGGCTGATTTTTCTGAATGCTTCCAGGAATTCTCTGCATTGCTGGATGTAGCTCTGTCTAGGATGCTCACAGTTTCCTGGTTGAAACTATGGTCCAAGGGTTACGCAATTCAGACGTTTTCATTGTGTCTTCTGCCTGTGGTCAGGGATGCTCTCTGCCAGTCTTCTGCCTCTCTCTCCTACACAGTGGCTACTACAGTCCTTGCCCTACTACACATTGTAGATGACTCCTGGTTTTTTCGTCTGGGGCTGCTGGGTCTTTTGGTTGATTTAAGACGTTTGTTTGGTTTGGGTATCACTGATCCCATGTAGTTCCTTCCTGTATTTATGAATTATGATAAACTGTTAATTACATGGAAAATAATCATATTAAGTGAGTGGGATTACTTTGCGTGAACTTTTGGCCTTTGGCTCCTGAGCCGTGCCGTTTTTGGAAAAGAAAAAAAATGCCTGAAGATTTACTTACTCCTCGCTGTTTCTGCTGTGTTTCTCTCCAGTGCTGCTGACAGCGGTCAATTGCTACAGCGTGAAAGCGGCAACTCGCGTGCAAGATGCCTTCACTGCCGCCAAGCTGCTGGCCCTGGCCTTGATCATCACCCTCGGCTTTGTGCAGCTCGGGAAGGGTACGTATCTCCTCTCCAAAGACACACACAACTGTCTCATTTAACAGCGGAGACTTCGGGCTCAGTTCTGATGAGAAATGGAGGGCTCCCTGTAGTTCTATTTTCTGTTTGAGTGTATCTGTTGAATTTAGAGACGGCCCATCTCGCTTAGCAGAGCAACTTATATAAAAATATAAACCTACCTGGAAAAACCCTTCTTGGAAGGAGCCCTGGGCCAATGTTTTGGGACCCCAAGTGACTCAGCAAATAACCCCTAAGGCCAACATGTTCCTTGCGTTGAGAAGCAACAGCTGCTAATGGCAGAAGGAATAGCTGGCATTCTTGGTTCGTAGCCCGGCTGTTTCCCGTTAGCCACTTCTAAAAACATCGGCCAAAGTTTGAAACGAAGCGTTCTTCGGACAGCTTTGATTTCATGCTGTGGGTTTTTTTTATTATTTTCTTTTCAATTGCCCCAAAGCCCTCCTTACGTAAGGTTTCCCTCCTGAAAATCCCAGGGTCAGCTTAGATACTTGGAGATTGATGAAGGAACTCATTTTGCAGTCCTATTTCTTAACCCCTCCCTTGCCCCTTCGCCTAAGGTCGCATTCCTGTTTATTCCTCTCTTTATTTAGGCCAGACTTCTGTATTTCAAAGGAAATCTCCATTTTTCAAATAGCCTTCCATTCAGTCGTGTTTTGTTCTCCTGACCTGTGCTATGCATTCTCCTTGGAGTTTCGGTTGTTGTGCAATGGAGTAAGCCCTGACATTTCGGAGCAGTTTTCTTGCATTCCTCTTCGGTTTCCTTATCACCAAACCTCTTGTTTTGGGCAGGTTTCCTTGTTTGAAGTCTAAAGTGACTCGATGTGTTTTGGGGGGAATTTCTTTTTTGTAAATCCAGCACAGGGTGTCACTTCAAAAACATTTCAGCAACTACAGCTTTTTCCACTGCATCAAAAGCCCCGGTTCAAGATTAAATGCAGAGGCACTTTTGCTCTGAAGGTTCAGCTCTTCCAGGAAATCCCCTTCGGTTGTGGCTCTTCTGATTGTCCGTTAAGGTCATCTCCTTTACTCCCTCCCTATAAGCTTCTTCTGGGTCACAAAAATTAGCAGGAGTTGGCTAGCACCTTTTCCAAATAACATATTTTATTTTATTTTAGCCAAAAATTGACAAAACTGCAACTTCCATGAGCTGCAGTTCACTTCATCAGAAGCATTAGGGGTTCATTGGAGCTCTGAACTGATGGATAGATGGATGGATGGATGGATGGATGGATGGATGGATGGATGGATATGGAACTATGTAAAAAACGGGGAAGAGGTCTCTCAGGCTGGAACATGGAAACCCGGGAGATCCAGAGGGAGGTGGAGAAATTAAGATTTCTACAGGAAGTCCGGAGGCTTTATTCTTTCTTTATATTTATTCTTTAAAGAATAAAGCTAACTTTGTTAACTGTTCTGCTTCTCCCTTCACGGGGAAGACCTCGTGACACAAAACTGCAGGGAATGTCTTGCCATTGCCATAAATGGCTGCTCAACCTTTTCTTTTCTTTTGACTTCGTGATGAGCAGATAAGGAGGATAGGAAACTTTGGGAAGGAAGAAAGTTTCCTTTTGTGGGGCAGAATTAAGGTGGGAGTGAAACCCTTTAGAGAGATCTAAGGCATGATTGTTTAAAAGGAAAGGAATGTAGATCTCCTGTCCTCGTAGAAGATTATTTCTTCTTCCTTCCCTCCTTGCTTGCTTGCTCTGTTTCTTCTCTTTCTACGGTGAATGCTGTTTTCATGGCGTCTGGAAGACTCCACATGCAGGTTCCTTTCTCACAACCCAGCTTAGATGTGGAGAATGTAGGACAAAGTCTCCTTGCATCAAGCTCATCCTTAGGGGTTAGTCCCTCCTAGAGTTTTTGGAGTAACACAGCAGTGCTTTATGGCAGGGTGCCCCAAACTTGGCAACTTGAAGACTTGTGGACTTCAACTCCCAGAATTGCTGGGGTAGCTGGGGAATTATGGGAACTGAAGTCCACAAGTCTTAAAATTGACTAGTTTGGAGACCTCTGCTTTACGGCTTCTTCTAGGATTACCCCCACCCCCAATTGTCAGTCTAGTCTACAGCCTTGAGTCTTTCATCCAAATTCTGTAATTTGCGTAATTTTAGGGAACGGCAGCCAAAGTCCACAGATCTTAGGATTGCCAAGTTTGGAAAAACACACTGGGCTCCAGCTCTTGAGACCAGGGACAGCGGTTGAAAGACTTGAGGAAGGGGGGCTGTTTTGGGAGGGTCTACACTTCCGTAAACCAGATGGAGGCGTCTTTGTAAGGCCAAAAGAGGAGATGCTCATGGATGAGGGACTCCAAATGCAGCCCTGCTTTTAGTCAGCTCAGTGCTTCTGTGGTGGGGCTTTTGCAACCCAGCCCTTGCAGAGATGGTGTTTACATCAGCCGTCAGCCTCAGGTCGCACATTGCAGGGGGAAGCCGCCCTCCTTTCTTTTCCTGAAAGTGACGTCCAGGCTACGTGAGGACATGGCAGAGTTGCTGAACTGCTTTTCCTTCCCAGAAAGAGAAGAATACTTGATGATTCCTTTCTGTCTGCCTGCATGCCAGAACATTCACTCCAGCAGACTCTTTGTCTTCCACTTCCAGGGAAATTCTCTGGGACCCATGCAAATCCCATTTAAAGGAGGGACGTTGCACAATTGTAGCTCCTTGTTTCCTACCCCCCCCCCCAAAAAAAAACCAGTCTGCTTGGAGAAGCCACAACAGAACAGCGAAAGTGGTTCAAGTCTGCTTTTCTTCCCAGATGAATCCAAAAGCCACCTTGGGAAGCCAGGACAAACGACACAAGCTGCCTGCATTGATTCAACACACCCAGCCGAGGCGGAGTGAATCCCTGGCATGGCATGCATTGGGCACTGGCAAAGGAGGGGGGGCTCATTCCAGCTGGAAGCTGCCCCTTGGAGCCCAGGGCAGGGGCAGCGCTGGGAAGAGGAGCCTCTCTCTTGCACCGGGTGAGGCAGCCCCACCTTAATCCGTGGGAATCCAGGCAGCAGCGGCCAGAGTCTCCCTCCTGGGGCCCTTTCCCAGCCTTGTGCAAATCCCGTGGGCGTCCAAGCGGAGTGAAGACTTTGGGGTTAGCCCAGCAGAGACAGAGGCCGTGGGGACACCTCCCATTGTAGTTGTGGTCCAGCCTTCGCAAGGGGAATAAAGGGGGCCCTCTGGGTGTCTTCCCATCCACCTTTGCTCGCCACACCTTTTCTGTAGAGAAGTGCGTGGGGAAGTTGATTTATTTCCCCATAAAGGGAGAAAAGCCCATTTCCTGCCCTTACATGAATGGGGTGTGCTGTGTGCCATCTGGACGGTGCGGAGGGTTGGACGCCTGAGAAAAAGGCAAGAGGTGCAGCTCAGGCAGCTTCTGATGGGGGACCAGGAGGGGATCTTCTCAATCCCTTTGAGTGGTGGTGGTGGTGGACCAGCCCAGAAGTTCTCAGTTACTGTAAGCTTCGTCTCCCAGCAGCCTCCACTTGTGGACTTGTCATCCCCAACGTCTAAGGGGGCTAGGTAGCTTATCCTGCTGTTTTCTTTAACACTGCAGGCCTGACAAACCAAGAATGACACAGTGCAGCTATGTTGCTGTTGTTCTTTATTGTCGTTTGCCTGCAGACAGACTCTTGCCAGACTAGCATCTGCATAACTGCAGCCTGTGAACTGCTAGGGAGGGCCCATCTTCAGCCTCTTCCTGCCTCCCAGACTTTGCAGGCTCCACTGCCTCTTTGCCCTCTGGGAGGCAGCCCCTCCCTCCTGGGAATCCAGACCGCATTCCACCCCAATTTCAGACCGAGCCTTTGAACTTTCCCTGGTTGCCTTTCATCTTGCAGGTTCCCTCAGCCGCTCTTGTGGCTCTCTCCATGCCGCCTTCAATCATCTCCCTTAATAGCCACTTTCTACAGACTTGTACAGATGCGATCTAAAAATGAGTCTCCCGGGCATGAACTGGGACGGTGGCGCTATTTTTGTTCTCCTCTCCCTAAATACCTCCATATTCTCATTAAAAGGGCATGTTGCCACTGGCTGCAGTTTTGGCCACTTAATAATTGCAGGCGGGATGGAGCTTGTCAAACCTGGTTTGGGTCATTTTAGGGAAGAGGGGAGCCAAAGTAATAGTTGAGCCTGGCACCGTGGGCCGTTTGGGCATCATTTATGGAGTCCCAAGAGAGCTTCTGGATATCTGGTTGTGTCTGTATTAGCGGAAGTCTGTTGGTGTCAGGGTTCCAAATAGCCTCCAAAAGTAAATCAGAGTCCAAGGCAAAGGATTACTTGAAGTTCCAATTTATTGAGAGACATGTTGGCACATCTGGGAAAACCTGAATCTGAAGCTTCTCAGTTTTCCCCTCCTAGTTGAAAGTTCAAGATCTTGCCCCCACATCCACAAGTCCATCCCATGGACCAATCTCCCACTGCCATGCTGGCAGCTTCCACCCATCCAGTCCCGGTCAGGTGCAGAGGTGCAGAGACAAAGGATGATGACCTTGGCTTTCTAGAAAGAATGTTGTTATGGCTACCTATCATCTGACTCCGTACAATCCCCTCCTCCCATTTTCCCACCATAGAAAAGGCATAGCAGAATAATAGAAAGTCTGGCAGGCCAAAGACCCAAAAGAAAAGATGGTGCTGCAGGAGGCATGTGATGGACTCACTGGAGAGACAGGTAGTTGAGGGGTGGCCAGCCCAATTCCCCCTCCCTCCCTGAGGCCTCCTTCCTTGGAAGAGGGCCAGGCATATAACAACCCCCCTCCCTTGCTAGGACAAGCGTATGGCCTTCGGATCAAAAGACACAAAGTCCTGCTTCTGCCAAAGTTTCTTTGCAAGTAAAATAAACACCACCAGGATCTTGAAAGAACCTTAAAAAAATGAAAAACTCAGCCATTGTAAGCCCAGCTTCCCTTCTCCATGTTTTCCTGAGCTGCTTCCGCTGTTTTTGATTTTGGATCCAGAGTGAGGGGCTGCTCCCAATGCATGCAAGGGCACACGGGGGCACTCCAAGGGAAACACCCCTCGGATTTGCTTTGAATCCCATAGGGTGTGATGCTCAGAACCATTTTCGTGCCTTTTTCAGCAAGCAGCCAACGAGCAATTAGAAAAGAGGTCTTCAAACTTGGCAGCTTTAAGACTCATGGACTTTAACTCCCAGCGTAGTTGGCTGGAGAAATTCTGGGAGTTGAAATCCATGAGTCTTAAGGTTGCCAAGTTTGGGGACCCCTGAATTAGAGGCTCATCCTTTGTGCGCGTTTTCATTTCAAATGGTGTTTTGTGCTGTATGCAATTTCAAAGGCCCAGCTATCTATTTTAAATCTTGCTCTTCTCTGTGCAGTTCCAGGGCTTGTCAATTTCAAGAGAATTTTTCCTTCTGTTCCAAATAAGGACAGGATGTAACACATTTCAGTTCCCGTAGTTTTCCACCTGCCCAGCCCCTCCGCAGGGGAGAGGGGAAAGACTCCGCTGCTCATCTTGGCTCACCTTCCTTCCCTCCCACAGGTGATGTCGTCAACCTCAAGCCCGAATCCTCCTTTGAGGGCACCAAAACAGATGTTGGCAACATTGTCCTGGCCCTGTACAGCGGCCTCTTCGCCTCCGGAGGATGGTGAGTTGGGAGGGTCAGGGGGGAGTTGTGGGCCAGGTGGAAGTTGCTCTTGGGTTTCCACCTGTGTTCCAAAAGAGGAAGAACCTGCTACTGTCGGGAACAAGGAGTCTCAGGGCAAGGAGACCTTGTGATTTTCAGATCGCTTGATCTCTTGTCCTAAGTTGCTGTGTTGTTCTCACCCTACAAAGTCAATAGGCCTCCCCCAGCCCCCCATCACAACTCCGCATTGTAAGCTCAAGAATCTTTTTTCCTTCTTTCAAACTGCAGGAATTACTTGAATTTTGTCACAGAAGAGATGATTAACCCTTACAGGTGAGAGTTTCCAAAACCTTGTACTGTTGGTGAGAAGGTGGCTTCTGTAGACTTTGGGGCTGTTATTACGGCAGAAGCAACCGGAAGAGCCGTAAACCAGATGTTCTTAAGCTCTGCTCTCCTGTCTCCTTCCAGAAACCTCCCTCTGGCCATCATCATTTCACTGCCCATCGTCACCTTGGTCTACGTGCTGACCAACCTGGCTTATTTCACCACCTTGTCGGTCAACGAGATGCTGGTGTCGGAAGCCGTTGCCGTGGTAAAGTGCAATCATTCAGAAAGGGATGCTCAAGACCAAGATAGCTTCTCTGGCTTTGTCATTTCCCCCCCATGGGCCGTTTGAGCTCAGCTTCCTTTTATTGATGTGAAGTGCCCCCTTTTGAGGGTCTGGTGTTCCCTGCCCATCCTCTCCGATAATCCTGTGAAATATAATTCTCCCTCTTCCCATGTGGGAAAACCAAGGGAGCCCCACTGCAGGGCAGAATTCGAACAGGCAGCCTTCCCATTTTCCCTGCTGGGTTGCAATCCAGTTTAGCTCCCTCAGCATCCCACCTGCCTTTTCCTGAGGCTCCCAGGAGTTTTCCAGGGGCAACGTTTGACCTCCTGCCTTCCTCCCTGTTTGCCGATAGGATTTTGGAAACTACCACCTGGGGGTCATGTCTTGGATTATCCCTGTGTTTGTGGGCTTGTCTTGCTTCGGCTCCGTCAACGGATCCCTTTTCACTTCGTCCCGGTAAGTTTCTGCTATATAATGAGCAAAAAAACCCTTCTTTTCAAAAACAGAAGCTGGTCCTAAGGCACATTTTGCCCTGCAGGATAAAATTCTGGAAAACTTGCAGTTGTTAAGATGGATGGACAGACTAGATAGATAGATAGATAGATAGATAGATAGATAGATAGATAGATAGATAGATAGATAGATAGATAGATAGAT
>JAPKID020002272.1:0-13530 GCA_026931265.2 Tropidonophis doriae | reverse complement strand
GGTATATAATTCTAAATACTATTGTTATTAAGTGGTCTTATCACTGCAGTTACTTCAAACTTGGCAGAAAGCCAATCCACTGTATTTAGAAACCTGCCTGAATCTTATACCGCATTATACCTCCACAACTTTTGCTGATTTGCTGCACTTACTTGTTTCATTTCATTTCTGGACAAAAGCAGTGAATGTATGTATGTATGTATGTAATGTTTGTTTGTTTGTTGGGAAGGATGAGATATTAAAAATAGCATTTAATGAATGAACAATGGGACCAAGAATTAGGTAACTTGTTTAGTCTTAGTAGTTACCAATATACAAGGCATCACATTCAAAATGTTCTTTTTGTTCTTATTTTAATATTATTCATATGTTGCAGGACATCACCTAATTATTTCATCTCTGATTCATACTTTTTCTTTCATTCTATTAACAGTACTGTGATGACTCGTTACCTTTAACATTTTAGAAACATGGAAAACAGCCTCATATCAAGTCTACTGTCTTTCCAGCATAATATCCCTAATATTGAAAGACTATTCATTCTACCTTTTTTTAAAAGAAAAAGCCCTGTCTACTGATGTCAATGATTTTCATTCAAAAAAACCTGTAATCTATCCATTAAGCAAAGAAAGCAGATCATAACCATACTGAAGTTAAAATGAAACATGTGTCATAACGTCATCATGCAAATCTCATAATTATGTAATGATGGCATGACATTTGATGCTTCTACATACACTGTACCACTCAAGTGATGGTTTCATGAGGTACTTATTGTCTCCTGCAACCCCCACTCCCACTGGAATGGATATGAGGGAGCAAGAGCCCTTTGTCATCATGAGAAATATTACATTTGCAAAAACAGGACATATACAGGACATGATTATTACAGGCAAGATCACAATGAACACATAGACAATGGTGAAGCAGGCATTACAATGTAATAATCTCTTAAATATTCAGGCTTGTTCAATGAATAAACCATATTTCACTTCACTTTTTTTGTCTGAAAAGATGAATTCATAAGATGGAAATAAAAATAATTAATTGCAGAGGATTCATTCTGAAAGGGAGATTTCCAACTCCTGTTGACAAGAATTCAGTAGCTGGCTTCACTTACTACACTAGGCCATGGTTTACTCAAGTGCAATAGGTTGACTAACTACAGGACTTCCATTTTCATAATCACACTAAGCCATGTACTTTTGGCATTAGCACAATATGGAAAACAGGGCAATTAAGAGAGATGATACTGTTACTTTTTGTTCTATTTTCATTTTCCATGAAAAATCAAACCTCTCTGTAGTCCTTTTTCAAGAAAGAAGTAAGAATGACCTTGTTCAGAAAGTAAACAAATTGGGTAACTTGAAGCATTTCTTATGCCCTAGAAGTATGAGAAATCTAATTAAATTTAGAAAACATAATTCAGAAAGGTTAATATAACTGGAGAAGGAACAAAAAGGAAACCAAGTTTATATACACTACTATAAATTTAGGGTGACTTAAAAAACTAATAAAACACGAGGTACTTTTTTCTGGAAAGTCAACAAGCTCTTTTGATAGCGTAGAGGGCAAAGGCACTATCTCTTTTTGGTGGCCTTTTGTTTAATGGCACAAGCCAATTAAATGGTTTAATACGACTGTCAAGGAACTGCTGTTCTCATGACCAGACTTTGAAAACTTGATAAAACCTGAGGTGTTCCCTCTGGAAACTGAGAACTAGCAGATATCCCACTGCTGGCTGCCAGCTGATGGGTTAGCCACTGAGTTTTCTACAGAAAAGGTGAGTCAGAAACTTAAATCATCTGGTTTATTACTGACATAAAAGTTCAATTAACATATTGGTAAAATGTGCACATGGAGGACTGAGATGCTATCTACTCCATTATCCATTGCCAAAGTGCCACAGCTTCACTAGAGCTCCAGATTAGTTGGCACAGCCATGTCTTCAAGGTTTTTCAGAAGGCCCAAAGGATGAAAGCAGATCTGACCTGGTAGGGCAAAATGTTGATTAGAAACATCAGAAATTAATGTCAAATTCTTCAGTCATCTATAACAAGTAAAGGTAAAGGTTACCCTTGCACATATGTGCTAGTCATTCCTGACTCTAGGAGGTGGTGCTCATCGTTTCAAAGTTGAAGAGCCAGAGCTGTCTGAAGACATCTCCATAGTAATGTAGCTGGCATGACTAAATGCCGAAGGCACATGGAACGCTGTTACCTTCCCACCAAAGTTGGTTCCTATTTTTCTACTTGCATTTTTACATGTTTTCGAACTGCTAGGTTGGCAGAAGCTGGGACAAGTTACGGGAGCTCTGTTACACGGCGCTAGGGATTCAAAACGCTGAACTGCCGACCTTCTGATCAACAAGTTAGCCACTCAGCTATGATGTCCCAATAAAAAGTAAAACTGGTTTAAAATGTCAGTGTTCATAGAAAAAACCTGGGTATTAAATAAGCAGTGGGAATAGACTGTCCCAAACCAAGGTATGGGAAGTTATTTTTCTCACACATATCTGAATCTAAATATTCTGAATTTTTCTCTCGCATTTTGAGGTTCTTCATTGACGCTAACAATGGAGTATGCTTCTTTATATAACACAAATCTAAACTAATAACATTAGTAATGGCTACTGATCAAGATGATTTTAAAAGGGAACTAGACAAATACATGGAACATTAGAATATTAATAGTTAACAGATTTGACAGATAATTTCTATCATCCACAACACCTAAAATACCATCTTGTGGGAGGACTGATGGAGGAGGCTGTCATCCTCATATCATGGTTTAAATTTCTTAGATCTATTACCAAACTTAATAGACCTTAGTTCTGATCCAAATTAATTCTTCTGGATTTTCTCCCAAGCAAATTCTTTGTTGCAGCAGGAAAATAAGGCTCTTTATATTCATACAATTCATTTTCCATTGCCCATGTTATTTGTTTGAGTCATCAAAATTAGCACAACTATTATATTATACAGGCATACGTGCCAAATATCATCTTATAGCACATTCTAATGTTTTATGAGTTAATTAATAAAAGGAAAACCTGTTTGGTATAGTTATAAAATCAGCTTAGGACAAAGCCAAATGGGCATCTTGGGCCAATCCTTCTATCTCAACCTTAGGAAGAAAATAAGGGCAAACCCCTACTCAAGAAAACATCTGTCCAGAAGTCTGATTCCAAGGAATGATGATGATGCAACTTGGAACATCATACATCTTAAGAAGGTACTTCGTTGATACCTAGAACTCTGGCAGCAACCCATATCAACCATTAGCACCAGTCAATGGTATTTGTGATGCATTTTGGAATGTTCTGTTGACTGAGTTTCATGTTTAATGAATAAAGTATATAATAATAATAATGGTCTATGAAATTGTATTATATCTGTCCCTATTTGTGATTGGTCTTGTACTTTAAATAAATTTTGAGTTCAGCTGATTTGAGTATGTGCCTATTTCCAGTTTGTGTAACTGAGGTTAAATTAAACGTAGGTGCCTTTAAGCCTATAAGAATTTGAAGTTTCCAATTTTACAGAAAACATTTTTCAAGAAACAGTTGACAGTTGCTCTGGGCTTCACATAGCATGCCAAAATACCTTCAGAAGTGGGATGGTATTTTGCCGGCATTTATTTTTAATTCTTTTCTATTTTACTGTATTTTGTATGTTTTCTTCTGTTATATTTTATTATTTTATGTCTATGTATTTATTTTTCCTTATTTTATTATATTTATATTTTAATCCATTTCATTTTCTTGTGGGAATTTGGATCCCTATGCCTCAAAAGTGAAGGTCTCATTAGGCACATATGATGAAATGAGCTGAAATTAGTGAAAGCTTATGTCTATTAATAAAATTTGCTTGTCAAAAAAGGTGACACAAGATTTCTAATGTTTTGCTACCATAGAGTAATACAGCTCTCCTCCTACAATCGCTGCCTAAGGAGAAGGTGCAATATTGCTAAGAATTTTTTCCTCAGGATTGCAGAGCCCTCTACTGATTGATAAAACTCTGCAATCTATTATGTTTTTTCAGGCTGAAAATCAAACAGAAGAGGGGATTTCAGCAATGCAAGTGAGCTTGGGGAGTTCATTAGAGGGGGGAGGGGAATAAAGGGGATTTTTTTTACTTTTTAAAATACAAAAAAACAAGCCAATACAAATGCATCTTTTTGACAAGGACTGAATTGCTTTTTATTTCGTCTACGCTTTAAATCTCTGTGAAGTTCAGGAAACACTTCTGCAACATAATTCTCCTTAAACCCATTAAGATTAAAAAAAAGAAGCCCCCTCCTGCTCAATTTACTGGGCTCTGGTGGTTACAATATTATGAGCCACATTTTACGCATACCTGGTCTATTGTCACTATGCGTTCAATAAGAGCTTCTAGCATTATTCCAAAAAAGTATTGCTCACTTATTCTATATTTGCCAAGTATGGAACATACAAGTCTAAAAGTGACCAATCTTATTTTTCTATCATCAGCTAACAATCCTACTTTATTAATTGTCCAATGACATCAGTATATTTTGTTGGTCTTGCCAATATGTTCAAATATTGTCAGACAGAAGTTAACCATGGCGAACGTTCACAGAAACTACTAGGGATAAAAAATAAGCTCAAAAAAACCCCCAGTCTTGCCTATTTTGGCATCACAATTTTCAAAATATCCTCTTTCAAGACATTTCCTATATGTTGGCATTAGCATCTATATAGATCAGTAACACTGCAGTCCTAAAGTCATTAAAGCAGCAGTCATACGACTGGCCAGATGTTCTTTGCTGGATTTCAAGAATCAGCTTTGAGTTAGAAGAGTGTGGTCCTGTTTCCATCCCAACCTCTAGAGCCAGTTCAGAGGACAGGAGAGGGATGAAGCAGGATGGCTGAGAAAAGGGATCTATCACATCCTTAAAGCCAAATAAGGATGATTTATTTGATGTTGCCATCAAATAGAATGCCTGTTTTTTTTTAAAAAAAGTTAAAGATGGGCTTTTGGGAGACTCGGTGGTCAGAAGACTCAAAAAATCCAAAATATGTACATGTAGTTGTTTTTTTTAAAAAAGGGAGAAAAATGTACTTTAAACATATATGAAAAATATGTGATACAGGCACCATGAGACTCTAAATACAATGCTTTCTAAGACTCATGTTAGAAGTGCTGAAGCGCTTCCAAGTTGAAAGAATTAGCCAGTTAAATCACTGTTGCTTGGGGAATGATCAGCTGGAGACTCGCTTCATGTTCCATGCAAGAGCTGCAATGAAGAATGGGAGCTCACCTTGCCCCACAGCAGCATTCGGATCTTAAACATTGGCTTGCTAACCACCAACTCAACATCCTAACACATGAGCCATCATGCTTCTTATGCTTTTTAATATAGTTATTTAAATGTATTTTACTGCAACAGCCTACAGAAATATATACGTATAACATTATGAAGAGGACATCTTACAGGGTATCAAAGTTTCATGCATTAGGAAAATATTTCAGCTTATTAAATGAATTACATCACAGTCTTAAATATCTGGCTTATCTTCATTCATTCATTACCTTGTTTTCTACGCCTCCAGGTGAAAAATACCTTTCAAGCATATATGGAAGGTGAATTTTTTTTACAAAAGCTGACCTTGGGAAATAAAGACCTGAATGTTGGCTCTTTCTATTTCCAAAAGATTGAATTAGGACAAAAACATTTCTCATTTTTTGAATGGAAAACAGGTCTTTGGGGAGGAGGGGGAGAAGATTGAAGTAATTGGTTTCGAAAAAGGACAATGGGGAAACAGGCTAAACAACATTTGTCTCTCTGGAATTGCTACAGGTATTTCTTCATCCTAAAAGAAAATACAAAAAGTATGCCTTTGAATTTTTAAGACTCAAGCAGCAGTTCACAGAGAAGGAGCATGAAAACTATACTCAGAAGTATTTTTTGTTCTACTGTGTATGAATTGATCCAGTAAAGGAATGGAACAGTTTTGCCAATTAACACCATCAAGATATATGATTGCAAATGAATAGTTCTCTCTGCCAAGTCGAAAGAGTCAACTGAGAAGGAACATGAAAGATCTATCTTTAAAAAACACACACAAAAGGCCCAACTTTTGAGAAAAGTCCCTTTACTGATTGAAAGTCTTTCTCCCACAAATAATGCTTGGGTAGTTAGGTTGGGTAGTTTTCTTCAAGGCTACTTAAATATTAAAAATGAATTTCCAGGACTTTCACTGTGGATGTAGCCATGTTCTGCTTCTATTTATTTTATTTTTCCCTGGTGAGCAAATGTAGGATCCATCACTGCCCCCTGAGAAAGGCATATCCCATCCTGCGTACTTTAAATCTTGGCTGTCTTCTAGCTGTCATCCATATTTTATAGCCCAGTTATGTTACCAGTAACATAAATCATTGCAAAAATCAGAAATGTTCTAAAATAGTCCTTCCCGGATTCCTTATTTCTTCTTTTGCTTTTAAAATTGCTGAAATAAAGGCCATTGAAGTCAGACTCCAGAGTTAGGTTTTCACATATAGGCAAACTACTCTCATTGTAACATCTGTAAATTAGTAACTAAAAACAGTGAATTACCATATTCAATTACATTTGTTACTCTCAAACTCACAGACATTCCAAGAATCTAGGTTTCCATTTCTGCACTTCTGTCGAATAGCCAAATCAACCCATCCAATAAAGGGAAAAAATGATAATATTTATTACGGCAAGGGCTCAGAAGTCTGCTTAGTTTAATGTAGGAAAGAAAGAAAGAAAACTTTATTCATTCTAACACTGCCCTCTTGTGGTATAGAATTCTGCAGCTATTACCACAATCCAGCATAAAACAGCAAATTAATTTAATTTTCTAATTTCCCCATGTTTATTATTCACATGAAATATAAGTGTCAATAATACCTGAATTGACCAGTTGCTGCTTCTATACAAATAAATCAAATAACTTTGAAGAAACAACAAAATGAAACCCGGTTTTTCACATTTTAAATTTGAATGGTTTTATCTCTTTTATTTTGTAGAATTATAAAAAATAGACATATTTTATAGGAAGAGGCCTTAATAGAAATGAATTGAATTGAACTGATCTAAAGGTAAAGCTAAAGGTTCCACTCACACATATATGCTAGTTGTTCCCAACTCTAGGGGTGGTGCTCATCACCGTTTCAAAGCCGAAGAACCAGCGCTGTCCGAAGACATCTCCGTGGTCATGTGGCCAGCATGACTAAATGCCAAAGGGGCATGGAACGCTGTTACTTTCCCACCAAAAGTGGTTCCTATTTTTCTACTTGCATTTTTACATGCTTTACATGCTAGATTGGCAGAAGCTGGGACAAGGAAAGGGAAGGTCACTCCGTTACGCGGCACTAGGGATTCAAACGACCCCATTGCCAACCATTCTGATCGACAACCTCAGCATCTTCGCCACTGAGCCACCCCGTCCCTGTGAACTGATTTAGGCACCACCAAATTTGGGAAGAAACAGAATAAAATACAATCTGAGTTAGGAAAGAATCAAACCACACAAAAAAACCCAATTTAGATAGGCCACAAGTGAAAAACAGAAGAAAATGGCAAAACTGGCTAAAGCACAGAAACATACAGACTCCTGCATGTCCAAAGAGCTCAAAGCACCCTAGTCCAGGGCCTGGGAGTGCAGTCAGTTCTTTAAGGCCCTTCAGAACACAATCCAGATGGAGCTGTCTTGATCTCAGTGGATGCCTGACAGGCCTTCTAGTAAGCTACTCCATTTATCCATCTATCCCAAGATAATTTAGACTGATCTGGGTTGTTTTTTCAATATTTCAGGGAGAATTCCCATCTGGAGATGCCAGAATCTCTATCTGGAATTTTATACATACAAAGGAGGTGCTTCTATGGTTGAATTATAGTCTCATCTCAGAATTAGACAGCTATCCCTAGATGGGCCATAGAGCTTATATTTTAGATTAGAAAAAGTAAAAAAGGAAAGAAAAACAATGTATATAACCCTAAAGGAGATTTACAAGTAACAGAAGCAAACCTGGGTAATATACCCTTTGTTTGGTCTAATTCAAGGGATTCAGACTAAGAATTTTACGGCAGGCTTCACTGAAAATGGAATCATGATAAATGTTGGTGTATAGAGAGCTCACAGCATAACGTCTAAGAATTGGAGAAGAACAAAGTAGTTTCGGAAAACAGGACTTTTGAGAAGCTCAGAGACGATAATCCTAAGGCAAAAAATAGCATTTATTTTGGTTGGAGGGTGGAAGGGATGTCGGTGCCTCCTTCCCTAGAAACTTTGATACATCCTTGACATTCCCTTCAACTGTTCCAGGAGCCTCCTCATGCTTGAGAAGTGCATGGACAGCCTCCACATCTACCCACAATTCCTTGACATTTGGTCAGGAAAGGAACAGGTAGGTACTATAAGGAGCAATGGTTTGCTGTTATATTTTGCATAAATATAAATGTAAATGTGGGACTCTGTATTATCCAGTTCCTTAACTTTCCAAGACTTCCCACAAAAGGTTAGTCATATTCAAGACAGAGCAGGTCTATTGGGAAATTACTCACCAAAAGACATTTAAATTAGGAAGAGCAGTGGAAGTCCTAATAACAAGGATATAGTTATGCAAAGTCCTTATTAACTATTAATAAGGACTTATTAACACATATGTAGTCTGTGTGTGTGTGTGTGTGTGTGTGTTTTCCAGCATAACTCTGAAACACCTCGAGCAATTTCAACCAAACTTGGTACACAGATGACTTAGTGTGGAGGTAAGACACTCCTAACACCCCTCGGGGTTATTCTGTTAAGATACAGCCTGTTGTGCCTTAAAAATGACTTCTATCGTACTGCTTAAAATGGCTTCTACCTTATAGCATTGTGAAATTGCCATGGTAACAGCTTCATAGTACTCCACAAGGGGGCTCCCTCTGGCAAGGGGGAAAATCCAACATTAAAAATTGCAGCGACGTTCATGGAAGGAGGGTTGGGCTAAATAAATACCTGGGCAGCGCCAGATTATCAGCTAGTTGCAAATAAAAAGTCCAGCTGCAGAAAAATACTTAGCATGTTTCTTCTAAACAGAAAAAAGAGCTTTGTAAACACACAAACTCAAATGACCCAGAAAATCCTCTGAAGAGACCAGACACACATGCTTCAAGCAATGGATTCACTTTTCAAAATTGACCAGATGCCTGACTGAGTGCTCGTTTGTAGGTGTCACAAAGCCCTCATGACACTAAAATTCCAAAGAGCCTTATTAGAAAAATAGTTTATAATGAAGGCAGAAAAATAGAAAAGAAAACCCACAGAAGTAGAGCTTCATCCTGAAAGCATGTCTGTGAATGGTCCTTGCAGAACGTCTTCACTGTGTGTGATGAAGAACTGTGATGAAGCCTCTTTCCTATGTGCGTCCAATATTACAATATGTGTTCTAAAGGAGCAAACTTTACATAATACACTTTATTCATCTGTCTCCTCTGTAGAAACTGCTGGTTCTTTATTAGCAATTATGGTATAAAAGCCATGGTACACGAACAGACTTTTTGGAGTCAGGCCTAGAAAAGGAAGACCCTAGTAGTGTACAGTCCTATTGTTCAGCAAAAGTGTTTGTTTCCCTAAAGGTAAAGGTTCCCCTTGTAAATATGTGCTAGTCGTTCCCGATTCTAGGGGGTGGTGCTCATCTCCGATACAAAGCCAAGGAGCCAGCGCTGTCCAAAGAGATCTCCATGGTCATGTCGCCGGCATGACTAAACACTAAAGGCACACAGAACACTGTTTACCTTCCCACCAAAGATGATTCCTATTTTTCTACCTGCATTTTTTCATGCTTTCAAACTGCTAGGTTGGCAGAAGCTGGGACAAGTAATGGGAGCTCACTCCTTTATGCAGTGCTGGGGATTCGAACCACCAAACTGCCAATCTTTTTGATCAGCATCTTAGCCACTGAACCACCACGTCCCACCTTGTTTCCCTATGATGTACCATATTGCCAAATTAAAGATTACAGGAACAAAATGTTTAGTAATCTATAGGTAGGCAATATTTTCCTGAGAAAATTGTACTGCATTGGAAATGCAATTTTACCTGATGGTTGCTTGTATCAGAAACTTTAACATCCAAGGATCCTGTCAACACAGCATACCAATTTGTTCCAATATCACCTTGACGAAATACTGCCAAAAGAAAGAGAGATAATCAAATTCAAATATACATTACATTTATAGTAACTAAAAGGTTAATATAACTTAATTATAATAACTTTTGATTAAATAAGGATATTTGTATCAGCAATGATTATATTTTCAATGAGAATTTTTGACACCTGCAATTTTCAGTAGAATTCTTCAGACTGAACTATAATTCCAAATATTCTTTGGAATTTGCTAATTACCTTGGTAAAATGACTTCGTTTATTTTTGTGTATATCTCCCTTCCATATTCAATGAGCAACATGATGATATGATGTGTTTCAAAATGTCATCATTTTGTAAATCGTGTAAATTATGATAACTTCAGGTAGTTCTTGACTTACAACTACAATTGAGTCCAAAATTTCCATTGCTAAGCAACACCGTTGTTAACTGAGTTTTGCCCCTTTTTACAACTTTTTTTGTCACAGGCCATTAACTGAATCATCCAGTCGTTGTCAGAAGCCAGCCAGGAAGGTTACAAATGGTGATCACATGACCCTGGGATATTCCAACTGTCGTAAATACATGCTGGTTGCCAAGCAACCAAATTTTGATCACATGACCATGGGGTTGTTACAATGGTCATGAGTGTGAAAACTGGTCATGTCACATTTTTCAGTGCCATTATAATTTTAACAGTCACTAAATGAATGGTTGTATGTCGAGGACCACCTGTACAATGACATTATGAAATATGTGGTAGTTACACCAATGACATAAAATAAATAATTCCACCAGTTGTACAATGGCATCATGACATGTTTGACATTACTGCCCATGGATCTGCCTTTACTGTTTTCTACTCACATCATCTCATAATTAATTCCCTCATCTCGACACCCTTAAACTCTAATACTATTATGTTGCAAAATGTTTTAATATAAAGAACCTCTCAGAAATGCTCCTTAGGTCTACATCACACATGAACAAAGTATGTAAGGTGAAGACCAATGGTGGGATTCAAATTTTTTTACTGCCGGTTCTGTGGGTGTGGCTTGGTGGGCGTGGCTTGGTGGGCATGGCAGGGGAAGGATACTGTAATATCTCCATTCCCACCCCACTCCATGGGAAGGATACTGTAAAATCTCCATTCTCTCCCCATTCCAGCTGGGATTTAGGAGGCAGAGAATATATGTGGGTGAGGCCAGTCAGAGGTGTTTTTTACCAGTTCTCCAAACTACTTAAAAATTTCCGCTACCGGTTCTCCAGAGCTGCTCAGAACCTGCTGAATGCCACTTCTGGTCAGGACACGTGATATAAACTTTTATATACTATATATAAATCTACCTTTCATAATTGCTTTGTTTCTTCTATTCTAAAATTCATTCTGTTTCCTCAAAGCCAATCAGTCCTTTGTGGACACACTGAGTACTCACAGGGCAGTTTTTTAAAAATGTTTTTCCCTCCATTTGGGTGGCAATCTCTCTCACTCTCTGCATTTCTGAAATGCATTACCCATTTCTAGGACAAAAATAGATCTTCACATGAGGGCAAGAGAAGCAAAGCCTGTCATTACTATGGTGATTGTCAGAAGTTAAGTGAAAACTTCACACAAGCAGATTGGCAAATTGTCTTCTGTTTGTGCAGAAGCAGCTATAAAACAAGATGTTGCGCTTGGGTGGATGGAAAACATACAAGTTAATTGTGTACATCATAACTGAGTACAACCTGGTAATTAGGACTTTGTAAGACTGTTTTTTTAAACAAATATTTTTATTAAAAGATTTTACATATACTGTACAATATAAAACACACGCAAAGAAAAAGATGTATTAAACATGAAAGAGAAAAGCAAGCAAAGAAAAAAGACAAAAATTGAAACAGAAAAAAATGAAAAGAAAATACAGAAATAAAAAGCAAAAAACAATTACTAAATCTGGAAGAAGAAGTTTAGTAACTCCTGGAGAATCACAGATGGCTCACATCTCATGGCTTTTGCAACAAGAAATTATTTTAAATAATAGGGGGAAATAAGCAAATAGTGTAACATTAAATAGTCCTCATGCATGAATTTATCAAACTCAATTCTGCTTGAGATCCACCAGATCTTGGCCCACTTAAATTAGCCATTTTCTTTCTCTCTGCATGATAGTGCTTAGTTTATACAAATAATATGCAATGTTTTCAATGCTATATTATCATTTAAATTATATCTTTACTCGGGTGCTTTAATATCTACTTTGCTTGTTAATACTATTCCCCCCCCCAAAAAAAAGTCAGATTATCTATTTTTTGACAGAAAATGTAGACCCAAAACTAATTCTTCTGCCAAGAAGCCAAAGCATTTCTGCAGTCACTCTGATCTTCCTACTGCTGTGATTTAAAATTGTGCCATAAAGGTAATATAATAATAATATAATAATATTCGATTTATTAACCGCCCCCTCTCCCCGAAGGGACTCGGGGCGGTGCACAGGGTGATTAAAAACGTACAAACATCCACAATAAATAATTTAAAACTATATTAAATTTATAAGCCCTGTGCTAAAAATTTTTAACCCACTTTAAAACCCCTAAACCTATGCTAAAAAGGGACGGTCAACTAGCCAGACCGGACAATCTAATAAATGGGGGATGGAAGTGGGGAATGGATTGGCCATAAAATTTTACAAAGAGAAAATCATAAGCATAGAAGTCTTTCCCCCACAATAAATTTCAAACCATTCGTTACCAGAACTTCCTTAAGAAGGCAGCCTATCCTGTCTCATTACTAACTAGTCAGTTTTGTAGAAATTGTAGTCGGGACATTTCCCACCTGCCTTCTCACCCCGCATTACTCTCTCTTCTTTTCTAACAGAGTAAAAATGTAAAAATAAAATGCTTGTTCTAACTGGCAAGAGAAAAAAGGGGCAAATTGGAGGAGAAATAGAGACAAGAGACCCAATGAAAACAATAAGAGTCAGCTGTATTTGTTTAATGGTAAGACAAGTTGCTACTGTATTTTTCAGAGTATAAGACACACCTTTTTCCCTCAAAAAAGAGGCTGAAATTCTGGGTGCATCTTATACACTGAATACAGCATTTTTTTTTGGCCTCCCCAAACCCTGCCCCTTCACCAAAATGGCTGCGCAGTCTGTAGAAGGCTTTCAGAGAGCTCCTGTGGGCTGGGGAAGGCAGAAATGAGGGGAAAACGGGCTGTTTTTTACTCAATTATACTTTCCCAAACCACCAAGAGTACTCTATAAGCCTCCTAAAGGCAATGCATGAAATTCCTTTGCTTGCTTTTTGGGGGAGGCACCCCCAGGAGCACTTTGCAAGCCCTCTAAAGGCTATTCATGCCTTTGGGGGGAGGATGGGCCCGTTTTCGCAAAAACAGGCCGTTTTGGGGAGGTTTGCAGAGTGCAACAA
>JAPKID020002271.1:0-13531 GCA_026931265.2 Tropidonophis doriae | reverse complement strand
CTAGACAGAATAGATGGGTCTTAAGTTTCTGCCGGAAGGAGCGAAGATCAGAGGTCGTTCTAATGTCAGGAGGGAGGCCGTTCTCGAGGGTCGGGCCCATCACAGAGAAGGCCCTTCCCCTGGGTGTCGCCCGCTGGCATTGCCTAGTAATAATAATAATAATAATAATATGGCTAGGCAGTCATATGAGTTGAAACAATACTGCCAACTTTTGTTGCCTTGAGGAGGAGACATCAACATGCTCTAATGGGGGTTTTGTGTGTGTGTGTGTGTGTGTGTGTGTAACAAATCTGGAGATAATTTCCCCCTTAGGCCCTCAGATCACCAGTGGTTGTTTTTTCCTGGCAGCAATTTCCTGAGTTGTTGGAGTTGGTACATTTTTTTTTCCTTCCAGAATTACTTTTGTTTCTGGTGCTGGACATTTTCAGTTGCATGGTATAATGTAGCATTTCTGAAATGGTGTCTCTTCATACATTGAAATTTGCTTTTGAAAAGGATTCATTGATCTGCTTCAATATCCTGCAAATTTGTTGCAGGAGATTGGGGGACTTTCTGGAGAAGATTTTAATTACATATTCACGGATTTCAGAGTAGGGTAATCGCTTGTACATCTCTGTAGGACAAGAGGTTCCAACTTCAAAGGATTTCAACATGTTTAGGTAACATTTAAGCCGAAGAAATGATTCCCAGAATGCAATTACGGTATATAAATACTAAATGTATGATGTCCATGAAAGTCTCAGAAATTCAGTAGATTGAATTTATATTTAACTATAATTGGAATTTGTCTAAATCACTGGGACAGCTCCATCCTGCTCAGTAAATTAATAATAAAATCTTGCTTTAATAGTCATATTGTGACCAAAATTGGATTTAGATGTAAAAACAGCACGTAATCAAAAGAATGTAACAAAACACAATTTTATCTAATTTTCAGTTGGCGTCTTCAATTCAGATGCCATCTCTGCATATTGGCTATTTTATGAAGTGCTATAAATTTTCTAGAAATAATGAAAACAGAAAAGCAAGGGGGTTTGGAACTTGATATATTATTTTGACTGGATGATAGTGTCAAACTATAGCCAACAGTTGAGATACAGCATTTAAATCAGATTCTAATCCAGCTCATTCTCTTAACTCAAGATTAGATTGTTTTATTGTTAAATCAAGAGAGTTTACTTTACAAGTAAGTAGAAAATTGTTACTCTATAATGGGGACAAGTTTGGATATACATGCTAATTTATAGCTATACATAATTGTGCAATTTATAAATTTATTGCAGTTGGTTTATGTGGTTACTCTATGGTCTACTGTATCACAAAACTAGAAAATTGGATTAATTTAATACCCTGGTTAATTTATGCTTCTTATATGCTTTCTAAATATACCAGCCATGTAATGCATTTTGAATTGGTTGAAACATGTTAGTATTGATAATTTATTTGGCAAAATCAATATGAACAGACCTGAAAAAATCCCAGGTTCAGGATTGAACGAATTTTTATTTAATAATTTAATAATTAAGTATTGATAATTTATTTGGCAAAATCAGTATGAGCAGGGTTGAAAGAGGTACACAGACTGTAATAAAAAAAATTAAGCTCTAAAATGATGGTCTGTTTGAAGGAGGGATAGAACTAACACTTATGACTGTTCAAATCTACCTATTATAGTCACAATGGCTGTGAAGCAAGGCACCCATGTGATTGCCTGTTTTAGCAACCCCATCACTGCTCCCCCTTATGTGGTTGGTAAGTGAAGCATGGGATATCTCATAGGAGGCTAAGTGCAGGCCCAGACTTGCACTGCAACACCTGTCCTAATGGCCTATCCCACCCTTCCCAAGGCCTCTCACAGCCCCTGAGGGATCCCATGTTCTGCTTTTTGACACACTGGGTCACCACAAGCCTCGGGCCAATGTTTCCACCCCACCTTGGGCCTGTTTATCACTTTACTGGGTTCCACATCCTACTCCCCCCTGCATCATCGATTGGTCATTTATTTTTTCAGTAGATCTCTTTCTGGAAGTAGCCCCTCCACTGTGTGACTTTTCTACACAATTGAGGCCATATGGCAGCATTCTTGAAGTGAGCATCCTTGTAAGAGTGGCTGCAAATGGTACCTGGGATAGGCCATGGGTGATAGGAGTACCTGGGATAGGTACCTGGGATAGGCCATGAGGAGAGGTGTTGCTTGGCTTCCGGGACAGTGCCACATAGCCTTCAGGGAGGCCTAGGAGCAGTGTGGCTGGCTCTCCTTCTCTAATGCAATGTTCAGCGCACTGGAGATTACATTCGAGAGCTGGCTGATCCACCCCTCAGCCTCTCTATACAATGGAGCTCATGTGGCATGATCCTAGGTTTATTTTTTTATTATTTAGGGTGGAACTATAGCAAACCACAAATAATTGGTTTGCTTTGTGCTATTTACTGAAATTTAATATTTGTTTTCTTTAGGATTAAATTGTAAAAATGCAGGCTTTAATGTTTTCAAAGCTTGCGGTGATGATGGAAAAAATAAGTTTAAAATCATAAAAATAATATAAAACCAATTTTAAGTGGCTACTAAAACAATGGCACAGCATAAAATTAAATATTGTAGGAAATAAAAAATAGTTTTCTTGAATACATACTATTAAGTAAGACAGAAAGAAATAAACATAAGATTTTAGAGTTATTTCAAAATTTCCAGTTGACTTGTGTTTACTTGAACAGTTCTATCTGGACAAAGTATGAAACATGGTAAGACTTATCCCGCTCAAAGTAGATGAATAAGATACAAGGTGTGCTTCATAAGGCACTTCTTAAAAATAGGTGTCACAGCTCTATGAACTTTAACCAGTACTACCAGAATAGAATCAGGAAGAACTAAGGCAAAACTCTTTAAGTAGGGGGATGGCTGTGAATCCTGAAAAGTGACTGTGGTGCACCAAAACAAATAATAATACATATAGGTCAAGAATGTACCTTCAGAAAATTTCAAGGCACCTGGGATGATCTGACTGCAGCCATACCAGAAACAGTTAGATGGTTAGCTTCCTTAGTTTGTAATTGTGTTTTAATATCCTGTGCACCGCCCCGAGTCCCCTTTGGGGGAGAGGGTGCGGTTTATAAATTCGAGAAATAAATAACAAATTATAACATCCTATCTCATTGCAATTATATGGCTCATATTATGGTGATTGTATTATGGTTTTATCTTAATTTAATATTTTATTTTCTATATTGTATTTTTCACATAGAGCAGTATGGTGGCCTAATGGTGAAGATTCTTGTGTCTCACTCAGAAGGTTGAGAATTCAATCCTAGGTAGTGAGATGTTTCTCTCAGGACGCAAAGAGAAAATATCTGTTAGATCTCAATGTAGGTGTCAGGAAGGGCATCTAGCCTGTAAATGCTCAGCTCCATCCAGTCGCCTGACTCTACCCTGAGTAAAGAGATTACACAGTCATAAAAAGCGAGGTTTTTTTTAGTTATGTTGTATTGTCTTATATTTATGTGTGTTAGTTTTATGAGCTGATCAATAAATAAATGAGAGAGACTAGTATAGATCTATTTCGAGCTTTTTAGCTCTCATCAGCTAGCCATACCGTAGCTCTCATCAGCTAGCCATACCCAGCTAGCCAGAGCTAAAAAGCTCAAAATATTAGTCCCTGATTTATTTATTGATCAGCTCATAAAACTAACACACATATTTAAAAAACCACACAACGGAACTCATGGCTTTCTTTCTAGATGGTCTCTGGTGATGAGCCGAAAGGCAGAAAAGGAAACAGTATGTCTCCTCCCTTAATTGGGGCCCAACAGGGTGTTGTGCAATATATATACTAAATTTGTATATCAATGATTGCGTAGATGTCATACACTAAATAAACCAGTACTACAAAATTATAAAATTATTACAAAAGTGCCATTTAGCATTTCCACAAGCTATTTTTTTTAAAAAAAGTACATATATAATTCTACACTTGCTTGAAAATAAAACAAACTTAATACTATACAATAGGATGAGCAATTAATTTTCCCAAGGGGCAAAACGATAAACTGGAATTGTTATGGAGGGGCAAACAATAGAGATATAAAAGTACGTAGTCATGCACAGACATATGTAAATTGAAAAAAATAATCACCTTAAAAATGAAAGCAATGCAGTTGTATTGCAATGCATGGCAGACACGTATGTACATTTGATTTTTAATTTCTGAATGACCACACGCAGGCAGAACAGGGAGAGATGTGGCCCTAGATCCATAAAATGCCTAAGTCTGTTCTACAATTTTATTTTAACAAATTATGTATAGATTCGGTTTTCAGATTGCCAAATTGAACTGAATAGAATATCTCAGGGTAGCTAAACATTCCTATGAAGAGAGAAAATAATTTGTTGATTAAGCAAAATTTTTCATACATTTAGCAAAAAGAATTGCCATTTAATTTTAGTTAGTGTTGAGTGACTGAACCCAAACTGCCAAAATCCTGTGGGTTGATTTTAAGAACATTATAGGAACCCAAGGTATTATAACATATTTGTTATTTGTTAGGTAAATTATATTGCTTAGTATTCTTGCATGTGTGCAGAAAGTGAAATAAAAAATAGTTGCCTTTTTTTACATATCTGAAAAATAAATTTGAAGTAATGCCCTTTTCTGTATTTCAATTTTATGAATATTGAATAAGTATTGAAATATTAGGCTTTGTACATTCAACTTTATATTCTTCATATGTATATCAACATTTTAATATAATACTACCGTAGTAAAGAATTATTGGAAGCTTAGTTTAAATTATTTATATTCTTTGCTATTGCTAAATTCTCACAATTGTCTTATTCTTAGAAAAAAATGATATGAAATGCACATGGATTTAGTACTGGTGCTAAGATTTTTTAGTGTAGAAATGATATGAAAATATATTTCATCTAGGAATGGAAAAAAGGACCCACCCAAAGAGTGGGAACATTTTCCAGGCTTTCTCCCAGGGACTATTGTAGATTACAATAATGGACCTCTCTAAAGCCTTTTCCTTTTCCTGAAGCTGTACTCTTTGCTATCACACACTGTGATGGAACACCATGAAGCAATAGTTCACAGAAGCTGTTTTGCCACCTCTCATTTTTTTTCAAAGTGGTAAAGATTGAAACCTCAGATTGTATCATTTCACAGGGCTCTGATTCTGAACTAATGGTTTCCTGAGGAACTGCTTTTCCTTCCCGTTGTAAAGATGTAGAAAGCACATGTGTGTGAGCTCAAGAGTAGAGCTTCAGACTATTGAGTATTTGGATATTTGTAGGCCAAAATCAACCCATATGTCAAATTTTAACTATTAACTTTTTTCGCCATTGTGCAAATCAGAAATGTTGCAGCTTTTTGGGTAAGATTTGATTGGTGTGCTGGGAGCTGCACTCTAAAAATGTGAGATCATAACAAAAAGTAAAAATGGATTTAATGTCAATTTAAACTTAATTAGAAATTATATTAAATATTGTAAATACAGTTGGTTATTCTCCAAATAGTTAATAATTTTCTTAAAATATTACATTGAGAATTATGATTTGGTGTCAGGTTTTCAAGGGTTTTTGAATGAATAACTAATAGTTTGGGGCTATGTGTTTTGGGACCAAACTCAACCTGGGTTTGGACTGAAAAACATTTTGGAAGATCTTACTGGACAAGAAGAGTTTTACCTTCTTCTTCCAAGTATCTTGTGATCTGGCCCAGTGTTTCCAGTGTTCTTCCCTTTTTCTTGACTTTTTTGCTGCCATCGGCAGATCCATGCACAGATGGAACACATTTCACTTTTCATCCCGTTTGTGAAAAGCCCATGCACAGAATACTTTACACATCCCTAATCTAGATGTACATAAAATGTTTGACCTATTTTAAGTTGAAATTACCTAAAATAATTACTTGGGGTCCAGAAGAAGTTGTTCTTCCTTCTCTGGAAGGATTCTGAATTCAAACGAGGTTGTTCTGACATTGGTACAGTTTGATAAAATACCTGTTTATATCTGAAATTGAAAAAAAAAAGTGCATTTACAGGTATAATCCTCAATTTACAAGCACAATTGAACCCCACATTTTTGTTATTAAGTGAGACATTTGTTAAATGAATTTTGCCCCATTTTACGACTTTTATTAAAAGTTATTAAGCCAATCGCTGCAGTTGATAAGTTAGTAACTTGATTGTTAAGTGAATCTGGCTTCCCCATTGACTGCTTGTCAGACGGTTGCAAAAGGTAATCACATGACTCTGGGACACTGCAACCATCGTACATATGAGCTAGTTGCCAAGGATCTGAATTTTGACCACATGACCATGGGGATGCTGCAAAGGTTATAATTGTGAAAAATGGTCATAAGTCCTATGGTCTTTCCTGGAGGAATAGTCACAGAAGGTAGTATTTGATGTGCTTTCTCCTACCCACTCCTATGGAGTGCTAGAAAATTCCATTTCCCCTTCCCCTTTTTTCCCAAATGTATATATGAAGCAGAAAAATATCTCAGATGCTCTGTCTAAAGTGTCATCAGTATGCTATAATTATTGATCTCCACTTCTCATTTTCATGTGCTTATCCCAAGGAGCTGCTGAATCTTTCAACTCTTTTTGAGCAGTCCTCCCCCCCACCCCCCAGTTGTGTTTTTTTTAACAGTTTGGTGACTGGGGATGATGAAGGTAAAATGGGATTTAAATCCAACACAATGGAGGGATCATAGATTGCAAACCATATTTTGAAAAGGTGCTTTCAATTGAGCTTAAATGGAATTGTAGTTTTGTGGAAATACTGTACCAATTGGGAAAGTACAGATAAAATTAGCAGGGCTTTTAACATGTTAGGCAAATAAACTGCGGCTGATCAAGAGAAAATGAACTGTTTTGTAACACTCTTCATGAGGCCCCTTTTGAAGATGAGAAGAAAGATTGTTTTATGTTGTTTATTTTATTTGTATCCCGCTCCCATCTCCACAAGGGACTCGGGGCGGCGCACAAGGGAATTTTAAAACCGTAATACAAAAATACAATATAAAAAAATACAATATAAAATAGCAGTATAAGCAGTTAAAACTAAATTAAATCCATTTCAATTGTGTAGACTGAAGCTTTGGTTGCATGTGCATTTTTAAACTCAATTTAAAATGTGCTTTAATGCAGAGGTGAGAAACCTCTGCCCTTCCAAAATTATTGAAATCCATCTCCAGTTAGCTTCATTGAGGGCCAGTTTAAAAACTCAGTTCAGACACGTGTTTGGGGAGCTCCTCAGTGCTTATGTGAATAGACTAGGAATCTTCTTTAGTTAGAATAGGAAATGTCTTATTTTTGTCTTTAGTTGTTAGTTAGATGAATTTCCTTCGTTTTATTTGCCTTTCAATCGCTAGTGAGGACTTTCGGGGCTTTTTGGTTCCCCGTTGCTAATGGAGCTCACGATTGTTGGGGCACTTGTCCAGTGGCTGCTGGGGAGCACGAGGGAGGTAGGAGGCTTCCTTTTCCCCCCAGCTGTCGTTTCCACCTCGCTGCTCAGCCGGAGTCCTTGTTGGAGGCTCCGGCTTGCGACCGACAGCTCCCTCATTGCCCAAGAAGCACAGCGGCCATTTTGAAAAGTGTTTTTGCGTGCTTTTTGTTTCTGGCACTTTCCTCCCAGCCAGCAGATTGCTGCGAGGGAGCGTTTGGCCTTTGTTCGGGGTTCCAGCAAGGCCTCCTTCCTCAAGAAGAGCCTAGGAGACTTTTGACCTCCCAGGTCATACTCCTGTCCTATGGACATATCTGCGGGGTGCATCATAGCTCTCAGCTCATGCCAGTGCCAAGCGTACTGCTACCAGAGACTACTTGGGCAGCTGCAGAAGGCAGACTTTGACCCCAGATGAAGACAGGGACAAGAGGGCACCAGAAGAACAACCAGTCCCTTACCCCAGAGACAGGAGGCCCTCCCCAAGAAGGGACATCTCCCCTTCATTGATGGATAAAGGATCCCAGAGTCCTTCTCCTGCAGCCTCCCTGTGCTACCCAGAGCAAGAGGAATTTTGCCCCTTTGCCTGTTCTATGGTTGAGGAGGAACCGGGGCCCTCAGGGCAGACAGGCAGGGGGAGATCAGGTAGCTCACAACCCACTGAAGATCAGGGACCATATATGTCCACTGAAATGCATCTACCTGCTGTCTTGGCAACCATTCCACAACTGCTGGATTTCTTGAAGGAAGGGTTGAATAAAGGGTTGTCTCTCAACACCCTTCGCTGACAAGTTTCAGCCCTGTCTACCATTTTAACGAAGAGCTTCCTCAAGGGTGCCTCTAAACTACACCTGCCCACAGTCCACAGGTTCCCCACATAGGACCTTCCACTTGTTCTTCAGGCCCTGATCATGATTCCATTCGAGCCTAAATGTTCCATTGGCCTTCGACATCTGACTCTGAAAACAGTCTTTCTCGTAGCCATTACATTGGCTAGGTGGGTGTCGGAGTTGGCAGCCCTCTCAGTCCGAGAGACCTATGTGTCTTTCACATTGATCATGTCACCCTCTGTTTAGATCCAGCTTTTCTGCTAAAAATTAATTCAATGTTTCATAGGGCTCAAGAGGTGATACTCCCCAATTTTTGCCCTCAACCTCACCATCCCAGGGAACGAACCTGGCACAAACTAGATGTGTGGAGGACAGTCCACAGATACATAAAAAAGACAGAGGAATTTTGACGCTCCAAATCGCTCTTTGTTTCCTTTCAACCAGGATCCATGGGACGCAAAGTCTCATGTCAACCATTGGTCGGTGGTTGAGGGCTTGTATTAAGCTGGCCTGCCAGCACAAGGGCAGGGCAGTACTACCTAGACTAACAGCTCACTCCACAAGGAGTGCAACCACTACAGCTGCGTGGGCAACGCAAGCTCCCATGGAGGAGGTTTTCTGGGCAGTCACTGGTCGTCTCAGACTCTGTTTATTATTAGACACTATCGCATTGACTCCTATGCCGCAGCCGAGGCTTCCTTTGGGAGGAGAGTATTACAACGGGTCATAGTGACTCCGCATACCCTGGACAATCCTTCTTCCCTCTCTGGAACTTCATAGCTTAGGTATGTCCCATGCTTAGACTCTCCAAACAGCACATAGGAGAATGACTATTGGCTGAATGGTTGTTCTCTGGGTGCTGCAGGAGAGTCCAACCCCGCCTAGGGATTTACTTCTTCTCTACCAGATCGCCTCAGGCTGCATGAAGCAAGGACGCTGTTAACAAATCCAGAAGACACATCATGGGCAAGTCCATCACAGACCAACACCTTCATTTTTAAACTGGTCCTCAATGAGAAGGGGAGGCATGGCTAAGAAAATTAACTCAATCCTTGGGCTAATAGACTGAATTTAACCCATGCTTGGACTCTCCTGCAGCGCTCAGAGAACGACCGTTCAGGTAAGCCAATGGTCATTCACTATGAGTGATACCAACTTACTTATATGTAAAGAACTGTAACAAAAACCTGTTCATTCACCATTCAGGTCTATTGTTAAAAACCACTAGAGAGATTCCTTTCCATTATGACCCATACACTTTTGCAATGATTCTTTGCAATAGCACATATATTTAAGAGTGTGCACAGAATTGAAAATGTTTTAAGACAACATCTTATTCAGAAAGTTCTATTGAAATATTTTGAGTTGATTATATTATACTGCAACAAACCTTGAAACACCTGAATGTTTTAGATTGATTCCAGCTTGAAGCATTTTGAGTGTTCCATCCATGTAAAATGACGGGAACCGAATATGAGAAACGCATTCCCTTAACTTTTCATCCTAGCATCACACATATATAGATAGCTATCAGTCCACATTGATTGCTTCAGATCTGAGAAGACTTGTGTATTGGCTGCCCAAAATAGGAGTGGCTCCGTCATCCTGATTTGTTCCAACTTACTTAAGTAGGATAGAATGCATCTGATAGCATCACTGTTCTCCCTGGAAATGCACCAGGCATGTTGCCCTGGTAGGAGGTAGGAGATTCACATGCTTGTATCTGCTGAGGGACTTTTCATGCCAGAACAAGGGTCTTGACTTCTGCTGCTACTGGGCATGGAACATTTCCCCTCTTTCTGGAGGGAGCCTAATCTGTTTTCTTCAGCTTGGACCATTTCTTATAGACAGGAAATCTCTGTAAAAGCAGGGGAGATTGTAGAGAGTTAGTCATTGTCAATTAGCTTCCCCTCACCATTGGCTCACAAGCCTATAAATATGGTATGCTTGTTTGTACCCATAATTTTTGGTAGAGTATGAAGTCAGACTGTCAAAAGCTTATTATTTATTTGTTTTATTAATTTGTATTCCATCTTAATATTTTTATGAATAAGTCAAGGCAGCGAACATACCATAAAAACACACATTCTTAGATTCTCAAGAATTTGTTCAAGAATTTTCAATTAGAAATTGAAAATCATAGCTCTTAAGTGGCGCACTCTGCCCTCAAGAGATATATTGAAAAACAGAATAGCTCATATGCAGAAACTGCCTTGGCTATGAATGTCCCTTTCCAGAGATCAAGGAAATATGTCCATTACTTTGCCATGTTGAAGTGCTTGTTTGCACTTCAAACAGCTGCTTTAATAGCAGGTAATGTAGATGGTTCCACTGAATAGAAACATTCAGAGAAATCTGGTGTCAGGGTCAGTAGTACTTGTCCTTAAACTTTCCCTGAATACTCTGACAGAAATATTCAACATTATGGCATTTACCAACAAAGTACTACTGGCAAATCCTAGTGTTCAGAGATTACACTGGAACTAATAATGGCTGCCCACTTCTTTATGATAGGCATCTTAGCAGCAGCAATTGTGCCCTATGAATCAGAAATAGCATGTGGCGTGAAGGAGGTCTCTTCTGCATGGGGCCACATTTTGTCACATAGGAGATGCTGGAAAATATAGCAGCAAACACTTTAGTCTCACCCAACTAGTACATGGTGATGGGGAAGTACCGTATTTTTTGGACTATAAGACACACGTCGATTTAGAGGAGGAAAACAAGAAAAAAAATAGTTTTTGGCGTCTGCGTGTCTTGTTTTCACCCTCCCCAGAAGCATGTTTTTGGCCTCCTGAACCCTCCGCACATCCTGCATTGCACTTTCGCCAGAAACGGGCCCATTTTTTATCTGCAGAGTGCTTCTGGGGGCCAGGGACTGTGAAAACGCAGAGGATTCAGGAGGCCAAAAACAGGCCCATATTCATTCTATAACATTTTTTGGGGTGGAACAGTGTGTCTTATAGTCCAAAAAATATGGTAACTTCTTTCCCTTTACTTCCAAGAAAGTAAATGACCTAGGTGATTTAATCTCTAATGTAAACAAGAATAGAAGAAGAGAAGCTCTGTGAAAGTCTGATTCATTTCCAGTGGGAGATCAAACACCTGCTATGATTATACTGAATTTTGTGTGGTTCCAGTATGGTCAAAATACATCTACCTGGAACGTACTTCCAAGCAACCACATTGTTTGATGCTTTCCAGAGGGATGATAAAGGCTCTAGGCTTGCTGGGGCCTTATCCTATTACCAGCTGTTGTTTTCTTCCTCCATCCTTGAATCAACAACAAAATTTAAAGGAGCAAGAAAGAAAAAGAATGGCAAGTCCTTGCAGGCACAAACCAAGTACTTCCCCTGGATTGACAAATGGAAGGATTTATCTTGCCCAAAGGATGGGAAATATTGAGCAGCACAGCTCTGAACAGAAATAAGAGAGTGGAAGGTGAATAGTAGATGAGGAGAGAGGATGAGTAATGCAGTAATTAAAACAGGAATTCATCACCTCTTGAATTCGAATTTTCAACAAGCATCCAAGGCTGTATTCATAACATGTTTACAATATGTTTCCATAATATTGTTTCAGTTAATGAGGCTGTAATCAAATCAATTTCAGTCCTATTATTCTCACACACTACTGTCAAGTCAACTCATTGTTCTTGCTACTACTTTGGTGCCCCCTGCTGATTACTTCGTAATAGAGAACCAGGGTAGAACAAACTGGAGCAGCTGTCCCATATGGATGGTTGAGTATTTTTTTCTTTTATTTGAAAGCACTAGGAACTTAACACAGCTGTGTACAGTGAAGATGACAATGAATTTATTGACTGGGCCCTGACTTTGATTGCACCAATCCCTCAGGTATCTCAACGGCAGAATGAGCAATATGACTGGGACAGAAGAATCAACTGACTTTTGCCTTATCACATTTAAAACTGCCTACAAGCATTACCCATATGTTTCTATATTTGTTAGATGAGCAGCACAGTATTTTGTCTTCAAGTACCTTATACTATCCATCACTATTGTGATTTTGTCTTTCTTACAAACTGGGTAAAATATTTTTCATTATTGAAGAAGATTTAAAAAATCATGGTTTTACTAAAGATCTATGCAGCTCAATTCTCTATATAATTCTCTAAGAATAGTATAATATGGCCCAGGCAAAGAAGCTCCCCCCCTTTTTTTGCAACCAGTTTCACATTTTGCTTGAAGGTGGTTCAAAACATGAATTGTCTATCTTCCTAACTACTGAAGAAAACTTCACTTGAAGTTTCATTAGTGCCATTGCCTCAAAGTGAGGGGTTTTTCTTTACTACCCTACTTCTGGGTAGTTGAGGGCTTTTCCAGAGGAAGGGCTACACACACAATTGTCTTTTTCTTTTTCCCTTGGTGTTTTGTTGTTAAACCTATCCATCTGCCACCTGTCACTTACTGATAAGAAGTGCCCAGTTTAAAATCCCCAGTTGTAAATAGATGTGGGCTGACATAATTAATGTCTACCCTACGACCCAATTTGAATTACAAAGTCAAGGCAATTTGAAAATCAGCCTCAGTGTGATTAACATTAGTACACACAGGCAGTCTATAAATTCCACAGCCCCAGGAATTATTTAAATTATCTGAAAATGAATGAAAATTAGGGCAAGATGTCTTTCAGGAAAAATAGAAGGCAGAAGTGGGGCGTCTGAGATAAACTAAATAGTCTCTTGAGATAAACATTCTTGGACCTAGTAATACCAATGGGTCTAGACCATTGTGGGTCTCTAATGTCTAACAGAGTTGCCAGGCTGTTGTTATCTGCCATGCCACCATCATGACTATACCAGAGTAAATCCTCTTATCTGATGAAGCTTTCTCTGGCAAAAATCCCTCTTGCAAACAGGATTGTTTCACATTGGATACATTCTCTGAGCATGGAGATGCCACACTCTAGTCTATGGTCTCTCGAGTCCACTGCAGAAGTTGGAACTAGACACCATCTTGCAAGGCTAGCAGGATCTACTGCTTTCATATGGAAATGTGGCAATAATAGAAAAATCTTGACTTTTAGATGGTAAATACAGCAATTACTGTAATTGGGGTTATTTTGTTCCAATCTGTCTTTCTTTTTCTGGTTTCTCAAGTTTATTATTTTTAATTTCTAGTTATTGTTTGGAAAGAAAGAAAGACAAGATTATTATTTTTTATAACAAAAGTTTTATTGGTTTTCACAATTTTTCATATAGGGAAGGGTAAAATTTTGCATTAAGATATTTTGGGGG
>JAPKID020002270.1:0-13532 GCA_026931265.2 Tropidonophis doriae | reverse complement strand
CATGAAAGCAAGAGCATAAGAGATCTAAAATAAAAATAAAGAAAACTCTTAGAAACTCGGTCCCACCCATGATACTGTTGAGGCCCCACCCAAGGTATAGCCTTGGGGCCTTCCACTGCTTTAAAGGATTGTTTTTAAAAGTTTGTCTCTTCCAGAACTCCCATTTCTGTTCCTGAACAACACAGCCCACAATTTTTCTCTTAAAGTATGTCACACAAACACTATACTTAGCAAAAGCCTTTGTCTTCCAACGAAACTTGAAGAAATCAGGAAGGACAGTAACCGTTTTCGGAAAACAGAAAAATCCCTAACGGTTGTTTTAAAAAAGAGTGATTTAAAACAACCCACTTTGCAACTAATTGTCTCTTTAGGGAAGTCACATAAGAGCTGCAGGCAACCATTGGTACTTTCATATATCATGAAGAGATAAAAGGTGTGTTGGGAAAGGCTGGTTTCTTTTTTTATATTTCAATATCGAAATGCACAAAGACTAGCGCTTTAGAATCTTCATCATACAATCAGTGGGATTTCTCCCGAAATAAAAGAACCACAAATTGGAGTTCAGTTTCAACTGGCAACTGGCGTTTGGAGCATGACTAGCAGAGCCTTTGAATTCTTCACTGTTAATTCAAACTGCGCTCCTCTGTCAAACAGTAAACTCCATTAAGTTCAAGAGCAGAGGCACTTAGGACTGTAGTATCAGTTCCCCAACTACTATCCAATAGGCCCAAAATCAATAGGTTACCTTGCTTGGAATTGACTAAAATTACATCTTAGGGTGTAATTGGCTTAATGGATATTTTTCAGAGAAGCAGTAACTCAATGCTGGGAATTTATTTTTTGACAGACGTCCCTTAAGGAACCATCCAATTCAAACCCGATAAAATCATAGCAAATAAAAGATAAGCCTCTAATTTATTCACATAACCCCCCTCTCCTACTGCAAAGAAACATACAATTATTTTGCATTAATTATTTTATATGCACTGTGAATCGCAGTTCTATATTGGCTTGATTAAATCTGTACTGACTTCTCTTTTTTTAGCCTGTTTTAATCTGCATGATAATGTAGCTACTGCATTTTTCAAAAAAAATAAATACTGGGCTGGTCAATGGAGTGATCAGAGATTAAATGGAAATTTTAGGAAGGAAGCACGGCTTCCATATCTTCACTTGAATGAGAAGACACCCATTCACATAACAAAAATAATAATAGCAATTAGACTTATATACTGCTTAATAGTGCTTTACAGCTTACTCTAAGTGGTTTACAGTCAGCATATTGTCCCTAACCACCTGGGTCCTCATTTGTACTAAAATAAAATATTCCACAATTTGAAATGTTTATTTACTTTTTATTTATTTGTTTTCCTCCTTTGTAGGTAACTCAAGGCAGCGAATACACACACAATGCTTCCTCCTCCTATTTTCCCACAACCACCCTGTGAGGTAGGTAGGTTGGCCTAAAGTCACCCAGCGAGCTTTCAGACCTAAAGTGGAACTAGAACTCACAGTCTCCAGATATCTAGGCCAGCATTTTAAGTCCACACAACTTTCAGTTATCAATTTTGAGAAACGCTGCTTTAGAATATTCTGAAGTGCTCTACAAGATGAATCACAACAGTAAGTAATTTTATTGTTCATACCAGGTCCACAGAAAGGAAAACAAACCAACAAAAAACCCAGGAAGCTCCTGAGCATCTAAGGAGGAGAGGTAGCAGACGTGAAAGAAGTTCTATAAAAAGATTCCCACAAAGGGATTTGTCCAACCACTTTAACAGTTCCACAGGGCAAAGGTGTTCCTTATTTGGTAGAACGCTGAAAGTGCCCTCTAGCATAGCAGATGGCAAGACATCAATTTGGACTTTTAAAAAAGCTCTCTAATATTTGGGCAGCGTCAAGGTTTTAAAATAACAGGCAGACTAGATGAATTAAATTGAGAAAGCTAGCATATTATGGACATAGCTCTTACCCACGTTTGCTGGCTTTGATGAAACCTTAGCCCAAAGGTTGCCAGGTTGAATGCCACTTTTTATCATGTTCTTCAATAACAGTATTAAGGGAGATTTGCCATATGGTTATTTAGTCCGAACTCAATTAATTAAACCCAGAGGGTAAAGCATATATTCCTCAAGACTGCCTTTTCAGGACCTGACCAATGTGACTGATTTACCTTTTGCATAATCTACTTATCCCTGTTCTCTATTTGGAAGGTCCTTGTCCAGCTTTTGCTCTCCAGATGTGCTCTAGACTTCAACTCTCATAATCCCCAGCGATTGCCCCATTGACATGCAATTTGTAGTAAAACCAAATGGAAAGTGCCAGGGAGGTCAAGGCTGCCAATGAAGCAAAGGGCAAGAGTTTTGTTGATTCCTACCTGACTGGATCCATAGACCTGGTGGCTGTCATAACGGCAGAAATTAATGTCAAGAAGTTTGATTTTCTATGTCTTCTCTGGTTGAATTTAATTAAGGAACAATACTTGTTCCTTCTTCTTATACAGTTATAATTTAACTACCAAGCAATACTTTGGGTAAACATTGTGCTTCTGAAGGTCACAGAAGCTGAAGACAAATATAGGTAGTCCTCAATGTACAACCATTCCTTTAGCAACTGTTCCAAGTTACAAAGGCAGTGTAAAAAGTGACTTATAACTGGTCCTCGCACTTATGACCATTGCAGCATCCCCATTGTCATGTGAATGAAATTCGGGAGCTTAACAACTGGTATGTATTTAAAACTGTTGAGGCATCCCTGTGTCACAATTTGCAACCTTCCCAACGAGCAAATCAATGGGTGAAAAACTCATAAAATCAAGTGTGACTTGCTTATCAACAGAAATTCTAGTTTCAGTTATAGTCGTAAGTCAAGGACTACCTCCAGCAGGAAAGCACTCAACTCTGATAAGAAGGTTTGGAGATTTTTCCCTTGGCTTTTAGAGGAAGCATTCTTAAGACACCCATAACCTTTGACTTTCCAAACAGAAAAGTAAAACATGAATCTCTTCATATTTAGTGTGCTACATGTGATGTCAGAGGCATGTTAACGATTTTTGTGGTAGGCATAAGAAGGATCAAGTCCATCTCAAACAGCGAGGCTATTTTATACGCCTGCAAAACAACTAGTAGATGTATTTCAAAATATAACTTGGATATTCTATAACCAATACAGTTTAGAAAAAGCTATACTATGTTAAGCCTAACTAAATTAAGAAAATCAGGGGAAAAGTGCAAATTCTGAAGAATACAAATTAGGAACAACTAATGGAGAACTTCACAGCACCAAATAATTCAAATTCTTCAGGTCCTTGAATGTCTTTACCAGGATTAAACTCCAATCGTGACTATTTTAATTATACAGGCACCCATACGCACACACATGCAGACACACACCTTTTCAGATTAAGGCATGTTGAAAATTGTGGAATGATTTTTAGCGTGGCAAATTTCCAAATTCTCCTATGTAACAAAATGAACGTTTCTATGTTACTCCAACTTGATGCTTCTCAATTCATGACCAAGGATGTTTTTGTTTCCACATAAACATTTATTGAATCAATGAAACAAACCACGTTATTACTATTTTTGTTTTACTGCCTCAGTGAACTTGAGGTGGCTCTGTTGACCTTTGCTTTGAATTTTTCAATGTATGTTCAGGACTCTGAACACGAGTACATATATCCTGACTGAAAGAAAAATGCCAAACCAACTTTTTAGTCTTAAAACTTGGTGAAGAACAATAAACACGGTAATGTAGACAGAACAAGGCGCAATAATTTTATCCAGGGCCTAGCATGAATGTACATCCATTTCACTTTCCTCCTGGCTTGAGATATTTCCCTGTAGCGCCTATATTTCTATATGGTGAATATGATTAAGTTGTTACTGTCTGTCCTGAAGCTCTGGATACTCCCTCCCTCCCCCACGCAGGCCCTGCTCTCTCTCAGTAGCTTGATTACTGTCTAGAGATCTAGCAGCAGCTTCACCTCCTGGGGTGAGATTATTTTTGCTATGCCCAGTGGAAATATCCAAGCCAAAAGAGATTTTGTTCGTATCCTACAGGGTGACAAAAATAAAATCCATATACAGACATAGCTCACACTATAGTAGCCTCCCAGAGCAACTCAAGAGCAATCTTGAAATGCAACCCAGTCTTGAAATTAAAGGAGGACGTCAATTTTCCAGATATTTCCTCCTCCCCTCCTCCTGTACTGTATTTAATGCTCATTTAACACCACTTAGCATCCCTTTTATTCCCTCCTGATGCAACGCCGTCTCACATTCCACCTTTCTGCCTTTCCTTCAGCAAACAACAAGCACCTCTCTCTCTCTCTCTCTCTCTCTCTCTCTCTCTCAGAGCTCTAGTTCCAAAACAAACCCGGGAGCTTCCCAAGACGACCACTCTTCCTAAAGGGAAGCCGGGCCGAAGGATCCCCAAGGGCCGAAGGATCCCGAAGGATCCCTGGAGAAATCCGCCAACCGCTCGGCATTACGTGCCTCTCTCTCAGTCCAGATCGCCACACCAAGTTTTCTCGGAGGGAGCACAAAAGAAGCGCGGTCTCTCCCCCCCCCCCCCCATCCGCAAGACCAAGGCAACGTTTCCGTGGCGTTCAGTTCCAAGGCTCCGTTTGCAGTGAACTTCACAACAAGGCTCGGAGGTTTTTTTGGGGGGGAAACGGCTCCTGGTCCTCCTGGGGAGAAACAGCGGCAGTTCGCTATGGACAATCCTTAATCTTTTTTTTCCCCCCTCCCTGCTCCCCAAAGGCCAATTCCAAGATTCAGCCCTGCTTTTAACCACACTCTCCAAAACTATATGGATTCTTCCCCCGGCCATCTATCCATGCATCCATCCCACCCACCCCAATAACTCGATCGTCCAGGCGGTCCCTTGCTTTTCGATCGCTCTCCCAATTCCCCAACGGCCAAAGTACTCCGCTCCCGTCCATCACCTCTAGCCCGTTCAGTTCTTCACGCACTAGCGACGCCTGACCCGAAGGCATCCACACCCGCACGCCTCCAAGAGCGGACCGACGCCTTTCCACGCCGGAGAGCACCATTACCCCGCACATTGCAAGGCTGGCTGACCCCAGGCGCCGCCACTTTCCCAGCCCCAGAGACTGGGAAGTCCACCCGGCTGCTCTTGGCACCGATCCCGCCACGGCCCCTCCAGCGCCCCCCACTTTCCCGGGTGGGGAGGGGGGAGGGCGCCAGTCTCTCTCTCTCCCCCCCCCCCCACGCACTCTCCTCCGTCCGCCGCCGGGGATAGGAGCTCTCCCGCGCGATGCAAATGCCATCCTTTTTTTTTTTTTTTGCAAGCTTCCCCCCCTTTTCGCCTTACCTCTCCCGGGTCGTCCTCCTCCAGGCTGCTGAAACTCCACACCACCAGGCCCTGGATGAGCAGAATGGCCAGCGCCGTGGCGATCGCCAGCTTGTACCGGCGAACCAGCTTCTGCACTCGGACGCTCGCCACCATCTTCATTCCAAGGCGGCGGGCAACGTGGGGAGGGAGGGAAGGAGGGAGGGCGTGGGAGGGAGGGAGAGCGGAGGGGAAGAAAAAAAAAAAAAAAGAGCCCGCTGGAAGAGGGCGGCAGAGGGAAGAACCCTGCAAAGAGCCGCGGGAGCGAGCACGCACGGCGCGGACGCTGGCGAGAGAGAGAGAGAGCGCGCGCGCGGGGGGGGGCGGGGCCGGCGACCGCCGCCCCGGCTGGCTTGCGAAACAAGTTGGCGAGGCGTCTTCGGGCGGCTTTGTTGAAACCCCGGGAGGGGAAGAGATAGGAAGAGGTGTGGGGGGGCAGGAAAGAACACGCTGCTTGAACGTCTGACGAGCTCCCCCCCCCCCATTTTATCCTTGCCAATAGGGCTGGCCAAAGCTTTTACAATACAACGCAGAGGTTGCATGAGGGGGGAGAGAGCGCTCGCCCTTCTTCTCCCCCTTTAAACTGCAAAGATTTCTCTCCACGCCCCTCCCCACGCCCCGCTTGGCGCTTCTTGCTGGCGGTAGGTCGCCCCCGTCCCGCCACAGCCCTTCTTTCTTATACGTGAGGTGGGGTTCAAAAGGAATCGGCGACGGCGACAAAATCGGAGGCAGGATGAAAAACCAGGAAACGGGCATTTGTAGTAGTTGATGAGTAGCGAGTAACTTTTGTTCCGGCCGAATCGGGACAGACGTAGAGCCACTGGGTGACCTTGGCCGGAACCCTCTTTCACGGCTAAATCTACTACACGAATGGTCGACAACATGGTATTTTGAGACCCTTCGACGAAAAAGAAGAATGGAAGTAGGATAATATTAAAGGAAGGGGGTCGCTTTTTAAACAGTTTTTAAAAAGTGAGGTGTTTTTTTTAAAGTTGTAAAGCTGTTTGGATCAATATATTTTCTCCTTTGTTGTCTGGACAATACACTACATGAATTTATTTATTTTATTTATTTATTTATAACATTTTTATACCGCGCCCTCTCCCCAGGGGACTCGGGGCGGTGAATGTATTTGAAAGGAAAAAATGTAAAAACCTTATGTAAAAATTGGAGAGTGAGTCTGAGCAAGCGTCTTCCAAGCCAAGGGATGTGGTCTTTAGCTGGTTTGTGTGAAGACAGCCCCACCAAAAAAGTGTTTCTCCGGGCATCTCAAAACCCCGCCGAGAAATTTCCGCCTGAAGATAATCCCCTCTTGTCATTCACAAGGACTCATCTTTCTTTTTTTTCTTCTTCTTTTTTTTTTACAGGTTGCATAAATTATGCATCCGAGTGGCAAAGTTCCTCACTTTAAAACGATTACACGCTCTTGATTATTCCTCCCCCGTTTCACCCCCGTATCACATCACCGCACTGTTCAACCGCAGGATTAAAAGTCTAAAAAGCATCCGTACCCATCACCGCCTGGGTACAAACCATCGGAGTTGCCCTGGAACACCTGAAGGGCACCCGATTCCGACACTGGCTTTGCGACCTCCACTTTGACGAGGGTTGTTTTTGTGTTTAGGGAGGTTCTCCGAGCAACGCAGGGACCAGCAGAGGTGTGGCCCAAAGCCTCGCAAACATTTCACACAGGTGAGGACAAGGACAAGAGAGCCCCCGGGCAAACATGGGATGGGAAATGTCTCCAGAAAAGGCCTGCGTCTCTCCTCAACCATGGCCCAGGTTATCGTCATCATCATTTAAACGACCCCATAATCCTTTGCGGGGTGGAGCCTGAGCAATTGAACGGAGCTAGCAGAGTGTTTTAATGGCCGGATGCCGTTCCCTGTTGCCACTACGGAGTTTTGTCCAGCAGAGATATTCCCATTGTGAGAACCCAGAGAGAGAAATATCTGCCTCTACCTAGGATCAAACTCGCAGCCTCCTGATTGTGAGGTGAGAGCGGCACCTCTAGGCCATGGCGCCACTCTAAACCGTGGCCCAGATTATGAGGGTGTACATTTTTGTCGTGGTCTCCAGCAATTCCAGGATGCCACGTGGTGGTAGCCCCGCTGCTCGTCCGCCTCTCCACCCTGCAGATGGGCAGCAGGTGGACGATGCACCCCTTGCCAGAAAAGTACAGGTCGCTCTCGACAGTTCATTTAGTGACCATTCAAAGTTACGACGACACTGAAAAAAAAGTGACTTAGGAGGTATTTTTCACACCTCCATTGCACCATCCTCGTGTTCACATGATCAGAATTCAAGTGCTTAGCAACTGACTCCTATTTACGACCGGGGTCATGTGATCACCTTTGGCGACCTTCCGAGAAGAGGTGGGGAAACCGGATTCACTTAACAATTGCAACAAGAAAGGTCGTAAAATGGGGGGAAACCTCTCTTAACAAATGTCTCACTTGGCAACACAAATTTTGGGCTCCACATGGTCGGTAGTCAAGGACTACCTGGACTATCTTGGGTGAGGTTTAGTGAATTAACAATCGCAGCAAAAATTTAAAAAAAAGCTTATAAACATTAAACAACCACCTTGCTTAACAACTAAAATTCTGGTCTCAATTCTGATCATAAATCAAGGACTAGATGTATGTTACAGTACGGGGTCTCTAACCCTTTTGGCCGTGACCCATTGATGTTTGAAACTGGGCTGCTGGAGAAATGGGCATGAACACGGGCAGGAAGCTCAACTTGCACGAATGGAGGACAAGCACGAGAGATAAACTCCACTCGCTTGCTCAAGTGGAGGTTCGCAAGGGTGTGCCCCCCTCCCTCTCTCTCTCTCTCTCTCACACACACACATACAGCAGAGGTGGTATTCAGCCAGTTCTGACAGGTTCTGGAGAACCATTAGCGGAAATTTTGAGTAGTTCGGAGAACCAGCAAATAGGCTGGCCGCGCCCCTGCTGCCTCCCAGCTGATCTTCTTTTGTTGCCCTGAACGGGAGAAAGGAGCTGGAAAGCAGGTTAGTGTGGGGTGGGGAAGGAATGGGGATTTTGCAATATCCTTCCCCTGCCACGCCCACAAAGCCACACTACGCCCACAAAGCCACGCCCACAGGGCCGGTAGTAAAAAAAAATTGAATCCCACCACTGATACACACGCACCGGGCCGACAAGCTGTAAAGGTTGGGGCCCGTTGTGTTACAGCCCACGCTTTGAAACGATGTGGAACAGATCTTACCTTTTTCTTTTAATCTGACATCTTTTTATAAGGTTTCATTAGCATATCCCCCCCTCCCCTTCCCTTCCCTGGGGCTCTTCTCTTCTCAAGTCTGAGCATACCCAATACCTTTGATTTTTCACAGAATTATAGAGTTGGACGGGATCCCAAGATTATCTAAACCAATCCTTTGCAACGGGTAGGAAAACCAATTAAACCCTCTGTGAGAAGAGGCTGCCAGAGACAGCAGAGCTAAGACCATTCCGCGTTGCCAGGAAGTTTTTTTCTAGAGATTTGAAGGAAATTCAGGTCGCAAGTTGGCTGGGGAAAGCTGACTCGGGAATTCTGGGAGTTGAAGTTCTCCAGGCTTAAAGTTGGCTGGGGAAAGCTGACTCGGGAATTCTGGGAGTTGAAGTTCTCCAGGCTTAAAGCTGCCAAGGTTGAAGACCCCCTGTTCTAGAGCACTGGAAGCAGAGGTGGGTTGCTCTCGGTTCAGCCAAGCAGGTAGTGGAATTCAGGCCTGGGTCACATAACCGGAAGCAACCCAGGCCTGCCACGCCCCTGAACCTATTTCCTAACTGCCGCTGGTCCGATGCCATTTTGGTTTTCAGTGACTGCAGGGTGTGCGCATTTCCCTGTAAATTGTTCTGCGCATGCATCTGGTGCATGCACATTGCGTGTGGATTGCAAACCGGTAGCAAAACCAGCAGCCACTCACCCATGACTGGAAGTGATGGCAACAAATCCAAGCCGAAAACCAGCTCCCCCAAGACTCGACTCTATTGACTGTCAGAAAACTGGGCACCAATATCTAACAATGATGCTCAGAGTCCAGTTGCCCAATCTGAACCAACCAACTTTCCGGAAATGCCAGCCAGTGACTAATAGGTTTGACATGATGCCTCCTGTACAGTGAGTCCCTTCATTTTTTCCGAGCAACTTTGCCCAAATAGCAGACCCAGGAGAGAGTCAAGAGACAGTCCGATTATTATTCATGAGTACCGTTCCCCTCTGCTCTGTCCTCGAGAGCTCGGGGCCAGCTCGGGTAAGGAGAGCACATCCATTTTTAAGGCAACGGCAGAGGAGAAAAAAAACGTCCAAAAGATTGCGCCTTTCGGAGAAATACGCTAATTTGTTGTGCCAGCAAAAAGAAAGAGGACCGAAGAGTATGGGGCTGGTAGGGGAGACAAGTAAGCTCTGTCTAAGTAATATGTCTATATCAGTGATGGCAAATCTTTTCAGCACTGAGTGCCCAAACCAGAATGCACGTACATGTGTGTGTGTGTGTGTGTGTGTGTGCCAGAGTACCAGAAAACCACAGACCAGTGGCTAGCCCATGCATGCCATATTCAGGCCATTTTTCTGGCCGTTTTTCTACTGTTTTTGGGCCAAAAACAGCCCCCAAAATGCCCCCCGAAACAGCCCAAAAAACAGCCTGTTTTGGGGGGCATTTTTCAGGGTGTTTTCCACCGTTTTCCACACTCGCAAAGACCGGCTGGCTGGCACACATGAGCATCAGCAGTGGGTTCCTGTACTAGTTGGTACCGGTTTGCTTCACGCATGCTTTCCTGCCATGCGTTGCTCGTGCATGCACAGTTGACTGTCATTGGTTCCGATGCACGGAAACATGCCAGCAACGGCAAAAGAGACTGGGGACCGGTTCAGGGGCGTGGCCAGCCTGGGTCGTTGCCAGTTCTGCGACCCAAGCCGAACCACCACCATCGGTTCAGCCAAACTGGGAGCAGTCCACCTCTGATATGCGTGCCGGAAACCAGAAGGGCAGCTGGCAATGGCGTACGTGCCCACCGAGAGGACTCTGCGTGCCACCTCTGGCATGCGTACCATACAATCGACATCATGGCTCTATATTACCTCTGCCTTTGGAACAAGCCCACGCGGGAGCAGAGGGATGGGCCTTCTAGGCCAGGCTGTCAAACCCCCACCGCGAAACATCTGGAGCGCTGAGCTCTTGCTGCATGAACCTCACTGCAAGGCGGACGCATCCGGCCAATACAGCTCCATTACCTGAACTAATAAATCTGTCAAATTTCTCAGGCTGATTTTAAGCGGTCTTGATCAACGCACGCTCCATTCCGCAACAGCAGGGCAACAATTCATTCACGGCGGTTCTGGCTGAGCTATGCCAGCGGAGAAGGCTAGCCTGCGGCTGCATTCAATGCGGCTACTCGCCGGACCTCCTGAAGGGTGAAAAGAATGGTTCTCGCGAGCAACGAGGCGGAAACGTCCTTGTTAAAAAAAAGAAAAGAAAAAGGAATATTCTTTCATTCCCTTGGGGGGGGGGGAGTCACCACCATCCTTGGGCAACCAAATGTCAAGCTGCAAGATAATCCAACATAGGCACGTGGGAAATACACTGGACTTTTGTCCACTTAATAGCATGACGGGAGAATAAATCGGAAAAGCGGAGCCAGAAATTAAAAACAGCAGGGATGGATTGGGTAGGAGAGAAGGGCAGAAGGCAGGAAAGCACGCAGAATGCATAGCTCTCTTTTTTCCATCAAATGCTAGCGGCTCCGCTTATAATTTTTTATTCTTTCCACGCATAAAGATGAAAATGCAGATAGCCCTTGACTTACGACCGCCGTTGAGCCCATCATTTCTACTGCTAAGCGAGACAAAAAGTGAATTTGGCTCCATTTTACAGCCGTTCTTCCCACAGTTGCTAAGTGAATCACGGCAGTTGTTACATCGTGTCACGCGGTTGTTAAGTGAATCTGGCTTCCCCATTGATTCTGCTAGTCAGAATCATGACCCTCGGGACACTGCGACCATCGTGAGTCAGTTGTGAAATGTCTAAATTTTGATCACATGACTGTGGAGAGCCTGCAATGGTCGCAAGTGTGAAAAACAGACACAAGCAGAGGTGGGTTGCTCCCGGTTCGGCCCAGATCAGGTGAACCGGTAGGAGCAGCAGTGGGAGGCTCCGCCCACTCGCTTCTGCGCATGGGAACTAGTAGTACAAAAAAAGGAAACCCACCACTGGTCACTCTTTTCAGTGCGGTTGTAACTGTGAACGGTCACTAATCAAACGGTTGTTAATCGAGGACCACCTGTACTTTAAAAAAGCTATTTCTCAATGGAGATCAAACCTCCCTTTTAGAGAATGTTCAACAACAGGAGGGTTGCAAAATGAACGAGAAGATTTTCTGTCCCTATCGAAGCAAGAGGCACAAAAGTCCATCAATTATGTTCTTTATTTCTTCTTCACTTATATCTAAGAGTTTAGCAAAGATCCCAACCAGCAACAGCTTCTTTAGACAGAAGCTCGGTTCCAATCATGCCTCCTCTTTTCCATGCCAAAAGCTGCAGAAGGAAAAAAATAACGACCCTATCAATGTGAACGCTGTGGTTTTTGTTTTTAAGTTTGTTTATTCATCCTGAATAAGTTTGACACGACTTTGGCAGACTGCAATTGGTTTTTTTATTTCTCACAAAAGCAGTTGTTGTTGTTGTTTTCCCTTTGTTCTCCTCGTCTTATTTTCTCCTCCTTGGGTTGTGAATTTTTAGAGCGTGAGTCTGAGGAAAGGAGCGCTGTGAATTTTTATTAAACTGTAAACCATTCTAGGAGATGTTTATTTTTATTCTTGGTAAACCAATTTAATCTAATGGTGAGGGCGTCAGGCTAAAAAAAACAAACAGGAGACTGGGAGTTCTAGTCCCACCCTAGACAAGAAAGCTAATTGGGCGACTTTGGGCCAATCACCAGGAGACGGGGAGTTCAAGAAAACTAATTGGGTGTCTGGGCCAATCACTAGGCGACTGGGAGTTCTAGTCCCAGCTTAGACAAGAAAGCTTATTGGGTGACTGGGCCAATCACTAGGAGACGGGGAGTTCCAGCATAGACAAGAAAGCTAATTGGGTGACTGGGCCAATCACCAGGAGACTGGGAGTTCCAGTTCTGCTTTAGGCAGGAAAGCCAACTGGGTGGCTTTGGGCCAGTTAGGCCAGCTAGGAGACGGTGAGTTCTAGATTCACTTTAGGAATGAAAGCCAGCTAGGTGACTTTAGGCTAATCCTTCTCCCTCAAACCCAACCCACCTCACAAGAGTTGTTGTAATTGTGGGGGAAATAGGAGGAGGGAGGTGAACTAGGCACATTTGCCACCTGGAGCTACTTATAAAGTAATAAAGGTGAGATCAACAAAAATCAGACTAACGGCTGTTATCCATAAGGAAATCAAGCAAACTATGAATAAGGGTGAATAAAAATATTCCGAGCAAGGCGGCCTGCCATTTCACAATATTAACGAGGGATGGCCTAGGGCCGCGTTTCTCAGCCTTCGCAACTTGGAAATGTGTAGAACTTCAACTCCCAGAATGCCGCAGCCAGCATGGAATCTTCTGGAAAGACCTCATGGCACCTAGGGGATCCTGGGAGTTGAAGTCCACAAGCATGTAGCTCCTAGGATTCTTTCCAACTCCTTAATAGAGAGGTGGGAGAAATAAGGGCCCCCTTTTATGACGTGGGGACTTCAACTCCCAGAATTCCTGAGCCAGCATGGCTCATAAAAGGGGCCATCGTTCCCCCATCCCTGCTTTAATATGACTCTACTGAGCTGGAAGGGATTAAAAAAAGACACACACACCCTCTTCTCTCCGTAGCAACCTGTAAGCATCCCCAAGGTATCCCCAGGACTGCCCTCTGACAAGCGAAGGAACACGCCTGCTCTTAGCCCTTTCACCAAGGCAGAGAATCGCCTGCGCTGTTGCTCTATCTCCATGGATTTCTCCCAATCCAACAATCTCTACAGCAATCTCCGGAAGCTGATTGATGGAAGAAAACGAGGCTGCCACTGGGAGGGAGTGCTCCCAAACGGACAGGGGACAGAGCAATGTCCTTGGCGGACGGCCATAATTCAGCGCCAGCCAATGAGGAGGAGCTGAGCTTTGAAAATATCCTTCCCTGCCCCCACTCCTTCGTCCTGCCACCCACCCCCCCCCC